>JANHFM010008261.1:10107-21258 GCA_032468115.1 Grayia smithii
TCGGGTTTTCCCAGAATGTGCCAGTTTACTTCTCCGAATAAAAGAAACTTTTGAGAGATGATTGCGAAGGAGTTTTTGTTCGGTGAAGGTTTTCTGGAACACTGACATTAACCTGAATCTCCTTTCTAAAATCCTAAGCAGCACCCCAAAAGGGGGCTGTCGGTGTTGGCCCCAGCTCCAACCAACACTAGGTAGGAGCGAAGACCAAGTGAAGTGACACCTAACACTTCTTAGATAATTCAATAATCAGAGCACACATTTCACCCATGTAAAGTCGATGGCTCATTCTTTGGCATCTCTAGGTAAGGCTAGGGGAAAAAAACCTTCCTGTGATTCTGGAAAACCTCAGCTAGTTGGTGTTGACAATATTATGTGTAACAGATCAATGATTTAATTCAATATAAGTATACGTTATTTTTATGTTCCTGTTATTGTTCTGAACCAGATTCTTCCAATAGATGGCCAAAAAGATGCAACTGAAACTCTTCTTATGGACTGGTATCAACTGAAAATAAACGAAGAAAAGGCCAAGGATTTGACTAGCCATGGACACCATGCTTATGTCTTTTGGACCGAGTTTAAAGGAACAGTTGCATGGCATTAGCACTGACCCTTTTCAGCTGACAGACAATGGGGTCACTCTCGGGCTCTCCTCCTCCCACTTTTTTCTCCCTTGAAGCCTGTGAAGGAAAATCTGGATGCTTTCCTAATGCATATGCTGTAGTTTAGCCAGGACATCTGGGGCTGATGCAGAAACTGAAGGGTGAGATTGACTAAGATGCTAGGTAGTAAATCAGTGTAGATGGACATGAGGCCCCATCTGGCCTTAATCTTTCACTTTCTGGGGGAAAAAAAGAACCAAGACTATCATGTCTCCAAATCATCCCTTATTTATATCCTTATTATCTCAGCCTTTCTCATCTATTTAGTCTTTTAAAATGTGTATATGTATCTCACACAGAGACAAGAAAGATGGAGGACTGACTTTCAGAAATAAAATGGAACTCAGCAGAGCTATGACTAATTGCTTTGCAACAGCAAATATTAGTCCCCTCCTTCCTTTGGTATGACTTTTTTTAACCATTCATATATATCATAAGAAACATTTACTAATAATAGTCACTACTTCACATTTAGTCATTCAAACATTTATAAAGACATGAACCAAATGTTCAGACATTCTAAACTCCTGTGAAACTGATGGCATTTCATTGGTCAAAGCGCTTAGCATACTTAGTATTTGTGGTTTAAATCACTCCCTGAAGAAATGCATTATCTTTCATATGGTTCCATTTTCTTAGTACAGCCAATTAGAACTTATTCACATAAGTTCTTGTTCTTCCTTTTTATAGATCTTTTCCCTTTATCACTTCCCCTCCCTAGTATCATTACATATTCAGAACGGATTTATGTTGTGCTTTTTTACACGAGAAGGTCATCTGGTGATATTTGACCCATGAAACAATTTGACAGGCTTTGAGTAATTAATATTGGTAATTCTTTGATTAGAGAATTGGATAATAATGGGCAAACCAATGAAAAGAGACAAATATTTTGCATGTCAATTAAATAACTCAGACTAACTCCATTCAGTGGAAATTTAAGTGGCTGGAAATCTCCTTTTCCCCCCTTTTTTGTATGCCTGTCTCTGTAGATTCATCAATTTATAAATATATACTTCCTGCAATTATAAGAGTAAACCAAACTGTAATGAAACAGAAATAACATGATTGAAGTTAAAATTAAAGACCTTATGGGACCTTTGCTTATTCTGAAACACTTAAGAAGCTGATCCTTTCCTGTCTGCATCCTATAACCAAAGATGATCTTCACAAATGAATGCCCTCTATGACCATGAAAGAGTGTTTGGTCTTCTGTGGAACTCAGAAAGACCCCTGGCATAGTATTCATATAATTAAAAACAGCATGTAATTTCAGTACTGGTTGTTTGTTTACACCAGAGCAGTGCAGTGTAAAAAGAGCCAGCCTGGACTAATGGTCAGCAATCAAGAAATCCTGGATAAACATCTCCCTTGCTGGACTATGAAAGTAGACAATTCTCAATAATTTTTTATGAGCAGGTAATTCCCTCAGCAATTTTGTCTAAACTAGAACATACTGTCATTGATGAGAATATGCCATCTTCAATTGCCAAAGACATTCAAATCAATTCTCCAGGCCTTCTGACTGCTTTTGACTGCTTTCACAAATTTTAGAATTTGAGCTTGTATTTACTAAAGTATATAGGTCAACCGTTGTCCCTCCATTCAATCTATCAGTATTGTGATTGTTAGTATAACATATAGAAAAAGGAGACAACTCAACATTTCTGAAAAGAATCCTGCTTCAGTTCTATTTACTTCTACATAATTATGCCCACCTGTTAATATCTGTCAGTTCTTCAAAGTGGGCGAGGTTAAAAATCAACGTAATACATTCTAATACTATTTTTATTTTTAGGTTATAGGTTATGACAAATTTTTGCCAAGTCTGAATGAGCTTCAGCCCTCTCTGCCCTTATCTTCATGAGAGTCTTGCCTGAGTCTCAGATTACAGGTTACAGTTCTGGTTTAGATTCAGATTTCTTTTATCTAACCATTGTCTTGGTTACAACTCTTCTCCTCCTCTTGTTGCTCAAGGTTGTTCCTTCTTCCCATTACAATCTCTGGGAGATGAGCTGTTCTGTCTACTGTTCCCTGAGGTCCATCAATAGGAAGGTAAAACACGCACGTCAATTAAACAGCCTACAACAATCTAGATCAGACGTCTTCAAACTTGGCAGCTTTAAGACTTGTGGACTTCAACGCCCAGAATTCTATGCTGGCTGGAGAATTCTGGGAGTTGAAGTTCACAAGTCTTAAAGTTGCCAAGTTTGACGACCCCTGATCTAGATCAATGTTTTTCAGCCTTGGAAACTTTAAGATATGTAGACTTCAACTCCCAGAATTCAAGCTGGTTGGGGAATTATGGGACTTAAAATCCACACATCTTATAGCTGCTAAGGTTGACAAAGACAGATTTAGATGTGGATGAAGTACAATTCACAATTGGCCGTGATTTCTAGGAAAGCAAGAAAATGTATTTCTCCAATACAATCCTCATGACCAGTTCTGAGAGGTTTAGGGAGCTGATGTTCAGTAAAATCTGGACAGCTGTAGGTTGCCTACCATGTCTAATAGAGCGACCCTGGATTTCTCTGAAGGGAGGCATAATACTTTTATCCAAAATGTATATATTACTTTCTTCTAATAGATTATGTGTAACAAAGACAAAAAGATGTGCATAAATGAAGTGGCATCTTAAAAAAGAAAAAAAAAAGATAAGTTTATCAAACCAGAGATGCTGGGGGGGGGGGGGGATCTAGTTTTCTTACTTGGTGTCATTCAGCTGACAAGCCACCAGAGGGCAGCACCATTCAGGTTAGTGTTCCTCAAACTTCAAAAGTTATAATTGTTGCTTCACTATATATGTGATATAACATGTTGCTCAATACATTAAGCGAAACACTTTTTCTTCCTCTTGCATTACTCACTGATTCCCAATGCCAACAAATCGCACGGTCATATGAAAACTATGTGATTTATATATTTGATTCCAATTTGTCCTCTATTTTTATGCTATTGAGGGAAACTCATAAAAATTCATCACAGATGTAATAAGGATTTTTTAAAAAAATAGGAGCAATTCAATTATTCAATAAGAGCAATCAGTCATATAAATGTTTCCATGGAACTTCCTGCAATGTCATTTGCCTTAAGTAACCTATTAAGAAGGATGGGGAAACAGTCAGCCAACAGAACAGACACAGTTTTAGACAGATGAAAATCCCATCATCTCCGATAATCAAAGATCTGGTTGTGCCTGTCCTTTTCCTTTTCTGAAGCTTCTGCAACATCACAGATCCAGAGATTGGACTTCAGCTGGTACAGTGCAGCTACACAAGCCCCTTTGTATCCTGCATCTACCAAGAACTCATAAGATAGACATGACGAGATTTCTCTCTCAGCCTCAACTTTCCTTTCTTGGTCAACAGCACAGGAGATTCCAACATAAAGAAGTACTCTAAACACCTGTGACAGCCACAAGGGATTAGGATGAGGTGTAAACCACTTTTGCCAGCTGAATCTACTTCCTCCTGCAAATGCCCGATAGCACAGAGGTCTTACCGATTTAAAATCCAGAGATGGGTGAGTCATGAATGAGAGTATTATACACATTGTGTTCAAAAGATGAATTGTGAAATGTGAAAGCAAGATTTTTTTTTCTTAAAAAAAACCCAAACCTTTGTATATGGAGAATATTTTTCCAAATTTAGAATAGCAGATAGCATAATTAAGTAATTGCATATTCTGGTGTATGTTTTTCTACCAATAATTTTGATTGATGGATTGACAGGCATAAATAGATGGCACACAAGCAAAAGCCAAGTGGTTGAGGTAATATTGCAGTGTCATCCGATTGGGGAAGATTTAAGTAACCTGTAAATAAGTTAATTGTAATTAAAACTATAACTAAACTAAAACAATACCTTTTTCTGAGAAATTTTAGAGGTTTTGTTTTTCTTTACTTACATTGCTTGAAAATGAAGGATGATGTTCATTGCTACTGCTATTATTCATTCAATCTTTAAACTAGTTATTTTCTAAGAACTGAATTCTAACCAAGAGCTTAGGAACCATGATAACTTTGTGGCAAAAGTTAGAAGTCCCCAAAAAGCAAACAAGAAGTTTGTTTGTTTGTTTTTAATCCCACCTTTATTTTAATCAACTCAAGGTAGTATTTGTTTATAACATTTAAATAGCTGCCCATCTCATGGCGGTATCAACTGAAGGTGGTATTAATTTATTAATTTATAACATTTATATAGCTTCCCATATCATGAATCTGGGCAGTGTACTATAATACAGGCATGTAATTCCTGTCTTCTATTTTCCCTACAACAACCTGAGATGAATTGGAGTGAGAGAGGGTGATTCACTCAACATTAGACAGGTGGCCTTCATGCCCAAGAGAAAATTAAAAATTCATAGCCTACAGGTTTCTAACTCAGTACCCTGAACCAATACACCAAACTCAGATGAGTATTTACAAAGTCAGTGATATCAAGTCCAGTAAAATTAAAACTTCCAAATCTTTGGTAAATCCCTTTGGTGTGGTTGCAAGATCTTTGATTGCTATTGGTATTATACTTGGCTTTTTCTTCCAAAGTCTTTAATTTGCAAATCTTGATATTTTGCTACTTTTTCCATACCTTCCTCAGGATATTGCTCCATCTATGAACTGCATTTTTTTTAATTTTCAGTAATGGTTATGTCTGATCTATTGTGTTTCAAGTATCTGTTGATCTGTATTTTAAAATCTTACATGATCTAGACTTCATTTTCTGAGACATTTTCAGTGGGTGGTTCCAGTCACTTTTGTTAATAGAACAGCCCAACTTTTTATATACATTCCAATGCACAATCTTTGCAAACTCTATTGTAATAGTGCATATACAGAAATGGCATATGCCATTTTGTCTCAGCCACTAATGAGGAGATCTACAATTCCATCTACATAGTTGGCAATTGCTATCACTTGAAAGACATTCTGGAGTTGATTTTATTTGTTTGTTTGCATAGCCCATTCTTGAACTGTCATGCTTATTCCATCCCTTTTTTTAAAAAAAAATCCAGTTTTAGCCATTGCCATTTATGTTTTAATGATAAAGGGGGTGATGATTTACAATTCTCCAGAATGATGGAGCATGCCTCCATAGATAGCATAGAAAATGAACAGGTGTTGTGCTGAGATAGAGTTCTGGCAGGTACAATAACTTGGGTTATAATAGCATAATAGCCAGGAAGGGCAGGTTTAATTTCCTAAATAGCTTGAACCTCTCTATTTGAAAAAAGGCAATTGCTTTTCTAGGTTATTGTGAAACTCTGCTGTTAAGTGAAAATCTGAGAAACATTGCGAGGTTGAAAGTGAAAACATTCCCTGTATTAAGAAACAATTTGGTTATACTGAAATTTCATGTTTAAATAGTTAAACATTCAAGTATAAAGAACAGCAAAATGCAGATGTTTGAATGGAGCAAGAGGTATATATTAATTTAAAACATTTATAAAAGTAATGCAGAAATATTATGATTTCAGTTATCCTGAATCACAATCAGAAATCTCTTGATAGAAATAAACTTTGACATGTGAACCATACCATTTATTCTGCTCATTGTCATTGTCTCTGCTGGGTATTGATATCTCTTCCTCATTGTAATGGCTGACATGTCCCCTTCTATATCAACTAAAGGAAAAATTGTATTCTTCAGAGTGCAATTGATGGTAAATCCACCTGTAGTTTATTGAACTAATCAGTTTAATGATAAATCCAAACACCAGACCATATCAGGGTACAGTTGTGATTTACTAGATGCTCATCATGTTTTATTTATATATTGTTTTCCATAGAACCAACCTAAATTCCAAAATAACAAGAAATAGATATTCATACAAATATACTTCATCAATTAGCAATCCATTGATACTAAAATCCTAAGTGTAATAGAATTACAAGAACATAAAATTTAAACCAAAAATGAGACCTTTAGATCTTTCCAAGCTCTGTCCAACTGACCAGGTCTCGTCTTTGACTTTCTTAATTTCTATAAATGAATCTGTCTGCACAATTCCTTTGTTTTTGGAAGAAATAATAATAAAATCAAAAGCTAGTGCTCAACAAGTACGGGTAGTTGAACTTTTTAAGGATGACTTCTCCAATTCAACCCCAAATGAAATCAATGTGATATTAAATTAAAATATGGTGGTGTCTGTTAAGGAATTTGTCAATAAGCTAATTAAATGATGGATAAAATTACTCACATGACATCACAGTACCATTGAAAAGTTTATTTATTCATGTACATGGCTGCCCCTTCACCATGCAAGTCTGAGCAGCTAACAATCAGCTAAAATAAAACCCCAACAAAATAAATATCAGCAATGAAAACACATTGTACCACAGGCAGCTTATGCATCCACAATAAATAAATATCTTTAAATGGATTCCCCTAACTTCCTGGGGGGAAATCCAGGCTTTCAATGCCTTAAGAAGGTAGATAGAGCTGGGACCATGTGTATTTTGGGGGGAGGTAGAATAGGACAGAAACAAAAAAGATAACCCAGATCCCATCAGATATTACTAGAAGGGACCCAGAGTATATCAGCCTTGTCAGATCTTGTTGAGATTAAGCCTGTTCCTTCCTATCCAGATCTCCAGAGCCTCCAGGATTATTTGATTGTGTGCAGTGTATTTACCACCCAATGGCTTTATGTAGATGTTAAATACAAATGAGGAGAGAGTAATGGCCTTTGGACACTCATAAAGCAGGAGTCAACCTCTCTCTCACCTCTAGAACTGACCCAGTAAGAAGCAGAATCACTGCAACGCTATGTTTCCCCTCTCCCCAGACTCCTGAACTGGTCCAGAAGAGTACCATGGTTGATGGTACTGAATGTCTCTAAGAGATCAAAGAGGGGCAGAAGGGATATTCAACAACTCATCCCAATCCTATCAGAGATCAACCACAAGTGTGGTCAAAATTGTCTCAATGCCATATCCAAGCCAACTGGAATGAACCTGGATAATTCATTTCATTCATGGCCATCTGCAGCTACAGCCCAACCACCTTTTCAAGTACATTCCCCCAAAAGGGAAGGCTGGAAACAGGTCAGAAATTGTGGAGTCCTTGATGCTTTCTGAGATGAACAATTAGAAATAATAGCAGTAAACCACTTTTTGAAAATTCTTGGATGTAGATGAAAGTGGAAGGAATGCAAGGCAGTTTTGTTTTATACTGGATGTGTTGGAGTGAATTTCATGTAATGTAACAAGCTTTCTCAATCTGGTGTCCTTCGAATGGAAGTTAAAATCTGAGAGCCACATCTGAGGAAAGACTCATGTACAGAATAACTATGTCTGAATAAATAGTAGCAGCCAAATAATATATATGAGGGTGTTGCTTTACTGTCACATAGCAGCATCCTTCAAAGCAATGCTAAGTCTGGTGATTTCAGCTGTTAAATAATCATCCAAATATTAAACTCATAGGGCCAAACCTACATAGTTGATTGGGAAATGCTATTCAATTCTTGCATAAGACAGTAATTCTTCATTTAGTTCCGACACTGGTCTGGCCATTCATACCCTGGGTGTGGTGTGAATAAATTTCAGGCTTATATACACCCTTTTCATAGAATGATGAAATTGGAAGGGACCCTTAAGCTACTAAATCCAAAATCTCTACCATGAATAAATCCAAATGACTGTTTAGCCTGTACTTGAAAATTGAATTCAAGGGAGCCCGGTAGATCACTCATTATTTTGTTTCATTTCTGACAGGCTCTCGAAGACTCCTTTCTATTGTTGTTTAAGAATAAAAGAAAAATGGAAGATCTGCCTATCTCCACACCAACCTCATACAGTGTATGAGTGAAGTCTACCACTCTAAAACGTTCATTTCTAAAAATATGTCATTTAACTGATAAATAAGTGAAAACTATCCAACAAGAGTAAACTATGAAAGAGTAAAAGTTTAGTCATTTGCAGGTCCCTATTAGAGTCTTGAACTTCTGTCTCAAAATTTATTGAAATGGTGCATAAAACACTGTAGAAGTAAATGTATTTAATCGTTCATACAGTATTTAGAGTTTCTTTTTAGATTTTTATGATGAGTATGCAGAAATGTGAACATTCCTTCTACAAGTATGAGAATATTTAGGGCAAGACCAACATTCAGGAAACCAGTTTTCACATATAGATATTAATTTTGGATGCCAGAAACAGAGCTTATTTGAACACACTAAGAATTGCATCACATAATTGCAACTCGCCTTAGCAACTTTGTAAGCATAAGAAAGCCTGGTTTGGCTTTTGCATATTGTACAAATGATCCTAAAATGCAGGGCTCAGCTTTGGCAAATCGAAAATAAAATTTCAGTTCCACATACAAAGCCACTGAAGTAACATTCATCAACATAAGATAAAAATGGTTTTCATTGCTGTGATAGCCTGATATGTATCGTAGATATTCCGTACATATTCTGTTGTGCTGATTTGCTATAGGGAAAAATTGGTTCAGTAAACTTCATGAATTGCACAGTGTTCTCCTTGGAAAACAGAATTGCATAATATGTTGTTATACTACTGCATGTAGTAAAAAAAAAAATCTTGGGTCACAGAGCCAGAAAAAACAACACATGAAAGGACAAACTGACTACAAGTTCGCCGTTTTGGATGGAGAAGGGTATCTGGCAAGATCCTGCTGCTTTTAGCTCATGTGTTTTTCATTTGATTTAGTTCACGTAAGGTTCTTTCAAGGAGAGGGAATAGAAACGCAGTAAATCTCTGTAGGAATCAGAGCTGTGTGAGTTTGAGAAACGTCCTAGGCAAATCAGCTTGTTTTGTCCATTAAATAAGAGGGGTCTGAAACCCAACTGCGAACTCAATTAAAATGGATGAGTGTGTGGAGGGGGAGATAGTTGAATTGAGAATTGGCATTTGAGGATATGGAAAAGGGGAAACTTAACAATTTCTTCCATTTATGTCGTTCTTTTTCTTCTCTTCATCCAAGACAACCCATAAATGTAACTATTTGGAAATCTTCCATTGAGCCTTCTGTCGTCTCCTCACTTTCTTACATTTCCCTGATACGATCGTACAAGTATACAGTTGGAAGGAACTGCTTAGGTCATGACATTCACCTTCTGGTGGAGGCAGGAATTCTCTCTCTTCCAGCAAACATGTATAAAGCATTGCAGATGTTCGTCTCTACTGATGGATGCCTATATTTTTCTAAGGATAGAAAGAGACCTCAAGAGATCTTTTGGTGATGCCTCAGTGATTGCCAGTTCAAACAAACCAGTTCCAGGCAGCTGATTTGCTTCTATAATTGCCACTTCCAGCCTGGCTCATTCCCAGATATGTTGAGACTACAGCTTTCAGAATTCCCAGCCAATATATCATGGTGATTGACCATTCTCAGAAGCTAAGGCTCCAGGACATCAATCGGATGGCAAATTGGGAAAAACTGCTAAAATGAATTCTAATAATTAATGAAAAACCTTTTCTACTCAAAGTTCTGGGGCTTTAGCACAGAAAAAAAAACCTTTTTTTTACAAATAAATCTTGAGCAGTAATGCAGGAATTACAAAATAGGAACTTCTCTACCACCATCTGTTCAATCTGCAAATCATTCCCAAAACAGTTAAAATCTAATCCTCATTTTCCCACATTGTCTGTATTGCCTCCAAAATGAAAACATGTTCAAGATGGCATTGTTTATATGCTAGCAAATCTGAATCTTGCAGGGACCCAGATTCAGCCAATCATTACTCAATCAGTTAACTCACCACTGAGCAAAGACAGTGTAATAGGCCAATAAGAACTCAGTAGCTCAACTT
This sequence comes from Grayia smithii, assembly GCA_032468115.1. NCBI lineage: Eukaryota > Metazoa > Chordata > Lepidosauria > Squamata > Grayiidae > Grayia > Grayia smithii. Next base: position 20,547 of record JANHFM010008261.1, read on the forward strand.
TAATCTTGCTCATTACTGAGTATTCTTAAATCCACATATATTTTGGTAAATATGCCTAAAGGCTTGCAAATCCTTTTATCCTGATAGACTACTGTGGGGCTAGTTTACCAGGAAAGTATGAGTTGTAAAAATGTGAATGCAGAGAAACATGAAAAGTCGCCTTTTTAACATAGTGCCAGTCACTGAGCTATGAAACATATTGTTGCCAAATGCATAGAAGCCTCTGTACTCTTCCTTGAATCATGGCACAATATTAGCCATGAAATAGTTAATATGAAATAGGGCACATAACATAGAATAAGAGGATCAGAGATCTTCTAGTCCAAAGCCCTGCTTCATCAGTAGACCCTAAACAGAGATGTCATGCAGTATCATACAGCATTATGCAACAGGAAGATATTCTTTGCATGGGTCATTGTTTGTGGAGTGTCCATGTTGCTGAGTTAAGATAGCATGTTCATAGCCCTCCCTTTTGCTTAAAAACGAGTGCAAGGTTTTTTTTGTGGGTCAGGGACTATGGTCATTACTGCAGATGCTAAGCTCTGGTGACAACTTTGCAACTAACTATAAGGTTTCTCCTTGGGGTCAGCTTGATGAGTGCAATTCAGGAATGTGTAACATGGATGTTCCAGAATATTTTAGTGTTCCTCAGAATGAATGAATGAATGAATGAATGAATGAATGAATGAATGAGAACAGTCTGCAACTTAGT
>JANHFM010008262.1:19064-30038 GCA_032468115.1 Grayia smithii
TCACAAGTGGGAGGAGATGGGTGACAAGAACAGCGAGAAGACCAATAACAATGCAGACTCAGTTACTAGTCTGACAGCAATGAGGGAATTATTTGTTTAGCAGAGTGATGGCATTCGGGAAAAAAACTGTTCTTGTGTCTAGTTGTCCTGGTGTGCAGTGCTCTATAGCATCGTTTTGAGAGTAGGAGTTGAAACAGTTCATGTCCAGGATGCGAGGGGTCTGTAAATATTTTCACAGTCCTCTTTTTCACTTGTGCAGTATACAGGACCTCAATGGAAGGCAGGTTGGTAGCAATTGTTTTCTCTGCGGTTCTAAAGTTCTAAATACTTCATACAGGGTGGGATCTGGAAGGAAATATTACCATTTCTGCCCAGCGGTGGGTTTCACATTATGTTACTGCCAGTTCACCCCGTGTACGCATGCTCATTTCCTGCACATGTGTGCCCGGTTCACGTGCGTGCCTGACTTCCTCACATGCTCCCGGCCTTCTGCGCATGTGCTTTGCTCATGCGCGTGCCTTCCATGCATGTGCCTGGCCTCAAAAATGTGCCTAAATAGGATGGCATAAAGTTGGGGCAGGTAGGCGGACCCAACCGGGATTTCTGCTACTACCAGTTCGGGTGACCCAGTCTGAACCAGCTGAATACCACTTCTGTTTCTGCCATGTGCATCAAACCAGCTTGATAGTAATTAGAATTGCAAGGAATCTTAGTGTCTGTATCCAGGCCAAAGAGGTTTTTGTTTCTTTCACAATGTGTGAAGGAAGAAAGTAAGGAAGTAATTTATGAATTAATTCTGAGTAACATATAGATATGGTTAAAGATTGAGAAATGCAAGTTGTGACTCAGAAGTGAGACTATTTTGTGTATTTTAAAAAAATAAAATTGATAAAATGCTCATTGGCCTTAGAAGAACTGTATATAGCAATGCCTTTTATATGAATAAATTAATGAAAACAGTCTAAAATGAAAAAAAATTATATATGATTTGTTTAGATTTCATCTAAAATAGAAAACATGTATTAGGGAAATTGGATTAAGCAAATAGAGGACTTCCATGTCACCAACTTTTTTTTGTATTTTTTTCTCTCCTAGAATTCTATTCTGTTTTTATGAAGGAGTTGATGGTGGCCCACATCTTTTGTTATTCCTCCAATTTTGTCATCACAACTTTCCTTTCAGGTAAGTTTGGTTGGGTTCACATGCTTAATCAGCCAGTAGCTGCATTCACAGAATCTGTTAAACACGATTAGTTCTAAACATGACAAGGTTTTTTTGTGCATTAGAATGTGAACTTCATGTCAGAATTTTATGGTTTATTGTGTTGCACCATGCCAAAAAATGTGCTTATTCTATATGCTTAAACATGATGTGTGAATCTAGTCTTTCAAAATGGCTGAAAATAACAATGGAATAAAAATGAACTTTGGTCTGCATAATTACAGTCAGACCCCATAACTACTATATCACACTAACTCTCTTTCATATATATAAAGAAATCTTTAATCAAAACAATATTTGTGAAATCTACTTACAACTACTGATGCTTCTATGCTTTTCTAACATTTTTAGTAGGCTTTTCCACCTGAAATGTTGATTCACTGGGCACCTACTCTTTTTACAGCTATAGTTACTACAATTGTTTATTGTTGTGCGACTAATTTATATTTTCATATTTTTCAAAAATTCTCTAAAATAATTTGAGATGAGAGCAATATTATAAATAAATGCATTTATTATTTACATAGCACAATAGAATGGAATGGAAGTAAACTGATAGTTAAATTAATTTGGACTCAATGAATTCCAGAGGAAGTAACAGAATTTAATTTAGTAACAGAACCACAGTAAATTCACTCAAATCTTTCTTTATTGATAGTTAGGTAGCAAAGATATATTTTTCCCCAGACATTAGTCTGGACACTCTTGAATCCAAATAAAAATGTCTCATCTTTCTGGTTTTCTATGTGTGATGTAATAGATGTATACGCTTCCATTTGTCTTGTGTCTGGTGTAATATTCTATTTTACTAAGTTAGATGTTTAACAGAGTTTTTTTTGTTAAAACTGGGAGATTATAATAAAACAAATAGTGGTAATAGTAAAAATAGCATTGTTCTACATTATTGTAATGTTTCTATTATGGTTCTGCTAAGACTGGGAAAGTTTCTTGTGCAACCATTCACCCTTCTAGAAAAGCACCTCCTCATTTTTATTTATTTGGGCTTCCTCCTTCCCACTGATGGAGAGTGAGGTTGTGCAAAGACTATCCCACAATGGCATTATCAAATAACTAAATCTGATTGGAATTTTAGTACTGTAATGCCACCACACCTCATTGTTTGGAATGATGCTGCAAAAAAACCAAGCAAAAAGCACTGAAGACATCAAACAATGAATGAATAAATGAAATGCAGGTGAGGGGGTTATTTTGTTGCAGACTTATTAAAAATTTGACTTTTCTCTTCTAATATATTTGCCCCAGAGTATTTGATTCAATCTTAGTTACAACTAGCTGAAGTGGTTCTGGAAAAGTGATTCCTTAATTAAAGCATGCTTTGAATAAGATGGAATTCATCCTGATAAACACAATCCCTGCACCTTGTAAGACTATCATGAATTCACAATTAATTCATGGAGAGGATATTAAAACAGCAGCTCTGACAATCTCAGATGTTCATGGGTTTTTACAGCCATATGTTGAAGTTAAGAGACTCTCCTAATCAACACCCACATTTGTTGGAAATATATATCTATATGTATATTTCTGTCTGCAAAAATAAGCTTGAACAATGTATGTTTTAAAAAAATGATTGTTGTTTTGACTCCCTTGGTATGTTTGGTGGATATAGTTTCAGTTCCTCTTCATTCTATTGGGCACTAAAGCTGTAATACACAAGTTTGAGGAGTGGGAGATATGCAAAAGACTAAATAACTGTCTCTAAGTAAATAAAATAACTGTAATAAAAAGTTAATTCTACCACATTGTTAGTTTCCATTATAAAATTGCCATGGGACTGAAGGAACTAGAGTGGCACTTAATTTTAATAGTTCCATCATTGTAGACTGGCTGGGTATTAATTGTGTTAATGGTGATCATGTTGAATTCATTTGGTATTTATTGAATGGCCACCTGTGCACCCATATGTTTTACATCATTATTTAGTAGTAGTTAATGAACCCTTTAGGAGTTAGCAGACGGGGAGGGGGAAATGTGCTGGCATTTCTTCTTCTTCCAAGGAAAGGCTGTTGATAAGTCTCATAATATGATGTTGTTCTTTCCTTCCCCCAGATATTTCCTTTGCTTGCCAATTTAGGCAAACTATAAGCAATTTCACTCTGGCATAACAACAGGCATAGCTTTCTTCATCATACTTAACATCAAGGATACTAAATCAACCTCATTTTACCTCTATTCTTAGCTTTCTTAATATTAGGAAATTGTTTTGCATTGTAGATATTTAACGTGTAGCTTGCAGGAGGGCGATGCTACATAATAAAGTCTGAGTAAGCTTTGCAGCAGCAATAAAAGGAGATGTGGAAGCTCTAGGAAGAAAAGGGGAAACTCAACACCCCCCCTTCCCTCTTTCTCTCTCCCTGCTGTCCTCTTATTCTCTATGATCACTAAATGATGGCTTTGGTTCATGCAGAAGATTTTGATTGTGCAATACTTGAAACCAGTGGCAGGGGTGGGTAGTGGGGAGAGTCATGTGCAGAGATTTGGTTTTTGCTGTCAGCAAGAAAGAAGAAGGAACAGATAACAGGGTGTGGATGTGGCCACAGTGACCTGGTATTGTGCACGTATTAGTAAGATTGTCGTGTACATTGGTTTTCTTTTAAGAGTTGTGCACTGAGGGTAGACAAGATGCTTTTGCAAACAACATGCATCAAACATGAACCCTTGAAAAAGCCCTTAAACTGTGATTATATCATGATATAGATGTAATTTTTGTGAAGAAAAATCCAGGAGATTTTTCAGGAGGAGAAAGCTGTTTAGTGTATGTGTACATCTTGAGAAACTGCTACTGAAGTTGGCTGCTTACCTATTGTGTGGAGCATAAAAGAGCTGGTTTTCCAGTCTGACTGTTGCAAAGGATTTCCTTTATTTGCACCAACCTCCTTCTTGAAATTCCTTTGTATTTCAGTAATAGACCTTTTATCTTCATAAAGTTCAGTACATTAAGCAAGATGGGTGTATGCTTCCTCTGAGTTTCACTGACAACCGGTCATAATAATTCTTTGTGGGATAGGCATTTTAAGGGTCTTTGCATTCAAAATGACTTTTTATTAAAGAAGCGGTGTCCATATAGAACAGCAGAGGTTAAATGTACAAATTCCTACTTCTCACTCCCTCAACATGGAATCCTCTAGCTATATTTTGACTGCAATCCCATTACAGCTTGGATTTCCTTGGAACACATAAAGAGGGTTACCAAAAAAAAAAAAAAAAAAGGCTGTATCTGAGGAAATAGATTTTAGTACATAAAAAATATTTTTCCCTACTTTGAAGGCAGATACCAGTCCTTTTACTGTATAGGTGCAGTTTAGTGATGACATGGATGTTCACATTGGGAATGGAGACAACCAGTGAAAATATTGGCTGTATAATTAAAGCCACCCTCCTTTCTATATGCATCAAACAGGCAATATATACTGTATTAAAAGAGGGGGTGGTTTAATTGTATGTCTGCGGCTATTGTCTTGACTATTTGAGCTCTCCTGTTATTCAGCTAAAAAAAATAAGCATAGTGTTTGGTTCAAAACTTCACTCAGCTGTAGAATTGGAGATAAAACTGCACAGCTCCAGGATTCTCTCCCCTCTCCAATTTTTTTTCCTGCTGTTTACTGTTTTTAAATTGTTTTTTTTTAATTTTTTTATAAATGTAATTCCTCATGTTTTTACTGTGAGCTGCCCAGAGTCCTTTGGGAGTTGGGCGGCATATAAGTTTAATATATATATATATAAATAAATAAATAAATAAATAAATAAATAAATAAATAAATAGTGAAATTATCTATTATAACTTTATATTTTTTTGACCTTTATCGTAAGTTAAAATTTGAAATTATGATAGAAGTTGGAGAACCTACTGGGTAAACCAGTCAATAAATACTTACTTAAAAGTAAGTCATAATTAACTTCGTAGAACTTACTTCTGAATAGGCATTTCAAGATGAAACTATAAATCTAGTTTTTTTTAACATGGCATCTTGAAACTGGAAACAAGGCAAACATTGCCTTTGAGTTTGAAGAGGGAATACACAAAAGGTTCATGATCATTGCTGTTTAAAAATATCCTCTATACTTGCTTTCATATTATTGCATCTGCTTCCTCTGTCTTGTTTTCTTTGGTTAACAGTTAACTAACTAATATTTTGGACAAATTCATACTTTCCGCTTTCTGCAAGAACGATGACGTATTCTCCTCCCAATCACTACCCATTGCAAATGTACCCTATGCTGTGTTTCCCAGCTTTGATTCAAAATTGCTGTTTTCCAGTCTGAGCCAACTTAATCTCTTCCAAGTGAATTCTCCAAGTGCTTCGTTCTCTTATCTTGGCAGCCCCAATACTGATTGGCTGCTGTACTTGGAGCTCTCCTCCTGCCGCCCTGCAGTGTTTTCTCATCACTCTAGAAGCTCATGGCTCTATTTAGCCATTAAACCTCAGTGGGCACCATTTTGGCTTCCATCCAGGTTGCTTGACACATGTTCCTCTTGCTTTTCCAATATACTTCGAAGCTTCACTTTCTTTCCTTAAAAAATAAATTCATGTTGGAAGATAAGACCATTGCTACTTTGGTTCTATGGAGCTGAACTCTCAGCTTTTTCCTTGCCATAAATTTTCAGGGACCTAAAGAAGAACTACAAACAAAAGAACAACTGATTTCCTACTGCTTTCATTATTGTAGAATTGGAACTATAATTATCTATGCCAGTAGAGGGGGGAAAATGGAAAGGAACAGTATTAGTGTCAAAAAAGATAAGGAGGATGAAGCCATTGATATGTGCAAATATGAAGCAAGGGAAGGCACAAGGTATAATGAAGAAAGAACAGTCCTTAAAACAGCCAGGAACAAAATGAAAAACAAGCTGGTTAAACTGTCGGAGAGAATTACTTTTGGTCAAAGTTATATGTAAGGATAATCTAACATAGATTATATAATGTATTTTGTTTGTTTTGTTTCAACATGGGTACAGCTTCATATAGTCCCATCTCTAATAGATCTTTTTTAAAATTCAAGGACTGTTGCTAATTATCTGAAGGCCAACAAGTTGAAAGCCTCGAATGGTTATATAACAAGTACTAAACAAATTAATGACAAAATCAGGGCAGGGGAATGTCTGCTCTTGTCTGGCCCACCCATGTGTGTAAAAAGCCATAAAATGAGTGGCTTGGCAGTGTTGGCACTTTAGACCTAGTTTGCTGATTAGAGGACTCCCACTGTTCTTGGAAATTACTGGATTTCTTTTTATCTTTTTTAAAAAATGTAAGTGGCGTTACAGCAGCTGATTGAAATACTAAAATTAAGCCGAACAAAGGAAGTAAGTAGAATGGAATCATTTTTTTTTTCAAAAAAATAAGTCATTAAATACCACCCATATAATTTTTATATTGTTTCCATAGTCCAATTAGCAGAAAGATCTGGACTGCTGCTGATGAGTGAAGATGGGTGAATTTGAATCCTGATTCTAAGCTGAGATCATGTTTTATCTGACATGTTATCTCAATAGAGATCCTCTATGGATTTTGAAGGAATCCTTTTGGCATAGTTGTCAACTCTGTCCACCTGGGAGATACATGATCTACTGAAGTCATATCTTGTAGCTTTGTTGAGAAAAGGAAAAAATATAGAAATAAGGAGATTCAGAAGTAAAATGTAAATCACCCTGGACAAAGAGGAAAGAAAAACTATGAAATAGCTGCAAGCCAAAAACAATTTATAGAATATAAAATATAGAATAACAGAATTGGAAAATACCTTGGAGGTGTTATAATCCAGCTCCTTGCTCAAGCAGGAGACCCTATACCATTTCATGCAACTGACTATCCAGTCTCATCTTAAAAGCCTCCAGTGATGGAGCACCTACAACTTTTGAAAGCAAGCCATTCCACTGATAAATGGTTCTCACTCTCAGAAAATTTCTCCTTAGTTCTAGGTTGCTTCACTCCTTGGTTAGTTTACATGCTCCACACAAGAAGATGAGGTTAAGATATCCCATCTAACACCAAATTACCACTAATTTCAAATCCACACAAAGTTTTCATTGTTGACATGGGCAGGAAGAAAATTTGTGCATAATAACTAATACATTTGTAGCTGAAGAAGGAATATTAAATTTCAATTCAAATAAGATCCAGCCAGCCTTCCCACTTTTAGAAGAAGAAAGTAAAAATGGAATGGAAGGTATAGTTGGCTTCCATCTTAGACCAGCATGCATAGATGGGTAGTAAACTTTTATTAACTTTTTATCTGCTACAGCTTTCCTATCATGCAACTGTGTTTAGGTTAACCTCCCAAAATCTGTCAACCAATAAAATAGACTTATATATATAAGGTAGTCATCTCTTGAAGATCCAAGCACTCATCTCCAAAAGAACTCAATAGACACATTTCATAGATTGCAGAAGAAAGAATAGTATATGACAAACTATATATGATCAAAGTACTCTAGGTTAGCCCATAAAGTCTCTTTTTCTTTTGACACAGATGCTTGAAACCAGAAATAGGAATGGAATTAGAAAAGTTAAAAGGAAAATGTGGCTGCTTCTTTTGAGGGATTTTCTTCCTCATACAACCACTGGTAACTTTATAATAATCACTACATTCCACCCCACCGTTTCCTGTTTGTGGCTACCACTTATAAAAAGGAAAATTCTTAATGTTGGCTTGCATTTTCATATATACTGATTTTGTATTTCTCAAGCAAGAACAGAAATATATAGACAAGATGAATACAAATAAATACCAGAAATATATAGACAAGATGAATACAAATTTAAGAGAAAAATATCCAAAATTACCTATAGTGGGAAAAATAGAAAAAAAATGACTATATTTAGAAAGAATATCAAAAAATGCAACTGGGTGGCGAAATGTTTGGAAAACTGTAGCTATTTTAGGCAAAAAGTATTATAGGCTTTCGGACAGTGTCCCAGCTGATTGAAGGATTAGGTTGGATTAAGTGAAAGCTCTAAAATTTGAGGAACTCCTCTTGTCTTCTAAAAGTTCATGAAGTTGGTTTCTTTTTAATGATATTAAACTCAAGCTTTGAAAATAGCTGAAGAATATGGAGGCAAGAGTAAGCAGGCATGAGACTGGTGTGTTTTTTTAATAATTTAATTTAATTTCTATGCTGCCCTTCTCCCTAAGGACTCAGGTTGGCTCACAATAAAAGCATCGATCATATAAAAACATATAAGGAACATATATACAAATATACACAAGACATATAACATAAAACGTTAAGACATTAGAACACAGACATTAACACATTAAAAGAGTTTAAAAGGGGCAATCATAAAAATTAACATTCCACAATTTGAGCATAATGGTAAAAAAATCCTTTTAAAATGGTCAACCATAGCCTGCTTGGTAAAAAAGCCACGTCTTCAGGTCACGGCGGAAGGAGTGAAGGTCTGGGGTGGTCCAAAGTTCTACGGGTAGATCATTCCACAGGGTTGGTGCTCCCACAGAGAAAGCTCTCCTCCTGGGCGCCGCCAACTGACATTGTCTGGCTGAGGGCACCTTGAGAAGGCCAACCCTGTGAGAGCAGACCAGGCGCTGGGAGGATGCTTGCAGCAGTAGGTGGTCCTGCAGGTACCCTGGGCTTATGCCATATAGGGCTTTATAGGTCAAAAACAGCACCTTGAAGTGCACATGGAGAGCAACCGGGAGCCAGTGCAGCTCGCGCAGAAGTAGCGTGATATGGGAGTATCGAGGTACTCCCATAACCACCCACGCAGCTGCATTCTGGACTAGCTGAAGCCTCCATGTGCACCTCAAGGGTAGCCCCATGTAGAGGGCATTGCACTAGTCCAGCCTTGAGGTGATGAGGGTATGAGTGACTGTGCACAATGCATCCCGGTCCAGGAAAGGGCGCAACTGGCGCAACAGGTGAACCTGTGCAAAAGTCCCTCTGGTCATGGCCGTCAGATGGTCATCTAAGGACAGCCATGAGTCCAGGAGGATGCCTAGATTGTGAACCCTTTCCGAGGGGGCCAAAGTCTCACCCCCAATCAAGAGCGACGGTACCTCTTGGGCTCGAGATGCAGATATCCACAGCCACTCGGTCTTGGAAGGATTGAGCCTAAGCCTGTTCCTTCCCATCCAGACCCGCACCGCCTCCAGGCACCGGGACATCATGGAAAGTGTTGATTGTTTGGCTGACCCAAATCAAATTCCTCCCATCATACAGAATGGAGGAGATTTTATTTTTAAATGGCATTTTGGTCAGTTATGAAAAAGATTGGCAAATGGATGAAACAGGATGAAACGGACCTGTACTTTGACAATACATCTCTTGTAGAAAGCAACAATAATGGATGTCAACATTCCTAAGTAAAAGCCACACAGCACAGGGGCAAAAAAGACATGCTTATTATGTATCTAATTCTTATGCTCCACATGCTTCTTACGTATCTAATTCCTCATAGCTAAAAGTTAAATATCTGATCCTGATGAAAGTTTTGCAGAAATCATGTCCCTGAACTCATGAGCTAAATTGTCTGAAAAGTGGAAAACTTTTCAGGTATTCTGAAAACTACATCTCAGAACTAAATGCCACAGTTTAGTCTCCTTTCCTGCCACCCTTCTGTTTCTTTTCTTTATGCACACATCATCTGCAATGAATGGAAAATCTTGTGAACAAGGTCATTTCCAAGTTACATGATTCACCCAGAGGGGACATGGCTGTTTTGTATCTTCTAAGTAATGCCCTCAGTTTCCTTATAAGGAGTCATGTGAAGCAGAAACCACAGCAGACAGGAATACTTGCAAAGCTGGAAAGTGAGCAAGAAAAAGATTTTTCATCAAAAAGAGGTATCTTTCTTTGTAACTTTCTTGGGATGTTGTCAAGACCAGTTGAAGCTGCCTGAAAATCCAAAGAACATTCCCATACCTGACATATCAAATCTTCAAGGCCAAGTAACTCAGGTTTATTTTTGGAAGAGGCATGAGATACTGTAAGAAGAACCATCACATAACTTAATTAATTCTTGCAGGAAAATAGTATTTTTTTCATGGAAAAAATGAGACTGGTTTCTTTCTCCTGAACTGCCCCCTCCCCAACTCACCTTCCTTGAAACTGTATTCTTAATTTCTTTTCCATGCTGTATGAACTGAATTGAAGGTACCCCTGCCTAATGTATACAATGTACAATGCAGGATCAGCTTTACTTGAAAAACTATGTAGCAGGCTTGCTATATCCAGATAATTTTGAATAAAATATGCCAACCTTTTCACTAGATGATTCTAGTGAAATATACTGTTCTTCCTGCACTATAAATAGGAGAAAAATAAATAAGAAAAACAGCCTGAAAATTCATGGGATGGATATATATCTATACTGATACACACAAAGAGAAATGCATGTGTTAGTTTATGTATGGGAATGCAGTCTGTTCTTCCCATTTATTATGAAATATGAAATAACATCTTGAGAATTAGCTTATCATATTAAATTCTCTTCTGATTATTTTCTCAGGAAACAAAAATAAGGACATTGTTTGATTTGGAGATAGGATTAAATCAAACTCTATGCTATAAACTCAACAATGGGAAAATGTAAATTCCAACTACTTAATTCATAACTGGACAACTTTCCAAGTAGGGTGGCCATACAACATGCAGATGAATTGCACACTCCCACACATATGACATGCATACAGACATCTCCATCCAGGGGTGAAATCCAGCAGGTTCTGACAGGTTCTGGAGAACCGGTAGCAGAAATTTTGAGTAGTTCGGAGAAC
>JANHFM010008263.1:32395-43574 GCA_032468115.1 Grayia smithii
ATTGTAAGCCGCCCTGAGTCTCCGGAGAAGGGCGGGATATAAATGGGATTTAAAAAAAAAAAATCAATTAATAGCCATTGGAATTGTAGTGGTTATGCCTTTTCTCTCTCCACACACACACATATCTCCTTCAAGTTAATAGTAAAGTATCTGCTTCATTTCATGCTGCATTTTATTTGGTTCTTTTAAAATTGTATTTTTTGTACCAGTATTCCCAAGAAAAACAGCAAGAATGAGCCAGTTTCAAGAATATTTTATTGCAATATGGTAAAATACCAAAAATTGTCCTAACAACAGAATTTCAAGTGACAGTGAATATCATATTGTCAAACATATATATCTATATATATCTATACGCATTCCTCATTTCCAAACTTGTATGCAGTTCTAATGGATACTGACTTCCATTTATTAGAAATGTTAATGGCACTTTGATTATGACATAACCAGGCTAAGCATAGGGAAAAGGGAAATAAAAAAAATTAAAAAGCCTTTTTTGGTAAATATGTGGTGTTTTGAGTTCATTCACAATCACAATGCCAAAATGGTGAAAGATTTAATGACTTCATAATCCAAGTTCTTCCCTTTCACACCTGTGTCACCACATACTTTTTGACACTTGCCTCTTCTCCCCAGTGGGGATGTCTATGCATCAGTTTGCATCAACCTATTGTCCAAAGCCCCTGAAGGCAGGACAAGAAACGGGATGGAAACTAATCGAGGAGAGAACCAACCCAGAACTAAGGAGAAATTTCTTCATAGAACAATTGATCAGTGGAATGATTTGCCTCCAAAGTTGTGGATGCTCTAACACTAGAGGTTTTTAGGAAGAGATTGCAATTTATTTGAAATGGTATAGGGTTTCCTGCTTGAGCAGGGAGTTTGGACTACAAGACTTCCAAGGTCCCTTCCAGTTCTTGTTATTCTTGTAAAGCTAGAGGGCTGAAGAATGGACTACCACTAGAACTCAAATGCAAAGTTTGCTCCCATCACTAGTTCACCTATGCTTAATAATTTTCAAAGTGGATAAAAGCAGCATTTAGGGGGGAAACAACCCAACACATTTTTCCTCAACAATCATGGATTCAATTCTCAATACCGGTGCAGTCTGTAGCTCATCATATTGTAAACTCTTAGGGGAACATTTTCATCTTTTATCCCCCTTACAAAAGCAGATAATTGCGTTAGAATTTTTTTTACTTACTCCCACTCCATACATCCTTTGCATGCAGTTCTCCAGCCTGCCTTTTAAAAGGATTTTGGCAGTATAGACAAGAAGGATTTTACATACAAGTATAGCAGCAAGTGTTGGGTGTACTCTGAATATGAATGGCTTCTACAATGGCTAATCAAAGTAAGCAACCCAGAGGTATGAAGAATGAGGAAAAAATATTAAGGCACTATTTTATATGGCAAGATGGGACAGACCAGACTGCTAATGTTCCTTTAATTCTGCAGTTTTACAAGATTGAATTCTTACAATAAATAAAGCAGCTCATAGATCTCACAGGAATAAGCAAAGGCAACCAGGTGCAAGGAAAATGTATCCCTTCAGGCCTCCCCACATTTTTAGTATGACAAGCATCACCTTTATAAGCACCTACAAAAAGCAAGCACCCCCCACCCCACTCATTCTGAAATGAAGGGCTCAAGGACTGTGCTACTCCAGATGTTCAAAGAATTAAGACATCCTTGGCACCGAGTGAAGCTGGAAAGGGATTCCAGTGCTGTACTCTATATTGTTTGGGCTCTTATAATGCCCACCAATGGCAGCCTGAGCAAAACAGCTTTAGCCAAGGAAGTTTCAGGTGAACGTCAATAAGTCATTATGGAAGGTGAAGGTGATTCAGGCAACGAAAGTGCATTCTCTCCCTTGACTCACATGCAATAGGCATGTAGCGAAGATTGAGATAAAGTAGCAGTATATCAGCAGTGTGCCACCAATGAAGCGACCCAAACTGATGAATCTTTTGAACTGATGCTATGCTCACTCATCCTTCCCAAGTTTAAGTTTGATTCAATTACCCAGAAGGCTCTCCTGATCCTTGGAAACCCAAGCTAGCAACACAAACAGTCCTACTGCAAGAGTCCCACCCAAGACCACTACAACCCAGTCTTATTAGAAATATGGTATCTACTGGGGAGATTCCCTCAGTTAATCTGTGATGGCAGAATGTTGCAGGAGCCCTTTTCGTTCTGAGAACTGGGTGGTGGTCCCCATGAGGACTTGTTACAGGTTGACATCTGTGACATCCGTAGGTGTGCTGGTCAAGCTGACTTCCTGGCTCTCCAGGTAAGTTGCATTCTTGGAGGGGCTATATTCTTGCTGAGGCTGAGATATTCGTTTCAGGTTATCAGCTAAGGCAGCTTCGATCTGCTCCTGACAAGCTTTCAAGCAGTCCTGAAAGAGGAGAGGAACGAAGAAGAGTTGTTCATGTCCACATTTTGCACCCTTCATGCCTTTTTTCAGCACAACCATACATCTTCCAATATTTGAAATGTGTTAGGTACGCTGACACTGGAAAGTTCCAAGGGAGAAGCACAATCAATGACTAGTTTGTTGAAGTTACTACCAGGGACAAATAAATGCAACTTATATCAGCTAGTTTACCTAGAGATTTGTATAGAAATTGGCAACATAGGGCCACCTAAGGCCATTCATGGCTTTATCATCTAAAGTAGGGTCATTCCAAATAGCCAGATCAAGTCTGATTCTTGTAACAGTGAACAAAGAATGCTGGAGTGGTACTGTTCTTCTATTTTGGCCTTCACACAGCTGAGGAACACATCAAAAATTGTTGCAAAAGTAGAACTACAAGAATTCAGTATGATTACAGTTAAATATTTGCTAATCATTTATTTATGTGCACATTCATTTATTTCCCTCAAAGAAGTATTTCCTGGTGTACTGGGAACTCTTAAGGAAATCATGCCAAGAAAAAGTCCGCAACTCATTTCTACAATGACACACTAAAAGACACACTTGCATTGAAGTATGTCTTGCACAGGATTGGAGAGGAAAAACTGCTAGAAATACACATTATTGGTGAGCTATCTAGTGAGAGGTATTACCATAATATTTGAAACGTTCAATACTTCCCTCCTCCCAAGAATTTGAACGTGCTAGACTGCCTGTGACTGTGTTCTCCAGAGAGTACTGTTACTGCATTTATCTTAATGCAAGGGAAAATCTTGACCTTCAATTTGGGAGGGCCTATATGCAGCAACATTTTTTCTCAGGGAAACGAGGAAACCCCTTCCGTTCTGCAATGAATCACAGTGGTAAGCCCTAAGTATAGCTTGCTGCATCTCCTGCTATGAAGACGAAGCACCATCTTCTTGCTCTAGCCTAAAACACAATGATTCTCTGCAGATCTTAGGGGTTTTGAGTGGATCCTCAACAGGCTCCTTGAGGCTGCTCAGTTTGCAGGATCCTGTCATGTACTGTATACAATCTTACGAAGAATCCTCTGATGGTTCTTAGAATCTGACAGAGGATGTGGCAAGTAAAAATAGCAACACCCAAGCTCTTTTCCTCCAAGACAGTTCCAGTAAACGTGGCCTCTAAAACCTCTTTTAACACCCATCAAAAGCTTACTAAAGCCCACCCTAAATCACTTGGCCAGCTTGCAAGCAGATGATAAGGAAATACACGAAGGATTGATTATAGAATTTAGAATGTTGGGACATCTCATGGTAAGTTTCTTCTCTGAAAGGAATAATTTTATGTTTCTACTTCTAGCTCCAACAGACAAAACTCTAATGATCAAGCATGAACACAATTCTCTGTAGGAAATAATTATTCCTATTTCAGTATATACCCCAGATCCCAGCATTGCCGGTGAACTGAAAAATAAGCTATACACTTTCAGTTGGTCAAACATCAAGCATAGTGACAAAACAAAATCTCCAGAGAAAAAAAATAAATGGACTGAAATGACAATTCCACTCCTACAAAGGCAAGGAAAGCTGAAGCAGAGGAGGATTTACATGAAGGAAGTCCTTCTGTGTGTTTTTTTTTAATTTACTCCTGCAGGGATTGTGGCAGTAGCCACAGGTGGGCTTTGGTCCTTTGTGGCTAATGCTTAAATCTCAACTATCCTATGCTGCTTCAGTTCTACTTCAAGACGTTCTCACACAAATCTCTAAGAACTTCAATGATACTCCAATAGAACATTGCAACAATAATTGTAGCTTCTCTTTTCCTCATGTTTTGGTCTTGTGACCCTTTGCCAGAATACTAGCAATGTCTGATATTTTGGGGGGTATGTTTTAAAAACTGATTTGAAACCCTGTTTGCCATTTAGTATGCAGCAATATAGAGTTGGATGGATCAAGGATCTATTTCTTGTAAAACATGTCCTAGATTCTTATGATTTGGGACTGTTGTTTAAAAACATCATGACCATTCAAAGCACCTATATCAATGGTGGCAAACCTTTTATTCAACGAGTGCAGAACAGGTATGCGCTTTGCGTGCGCATGTGCTATCCGCATTAATGCACGCACAATGTACACGCATGCGCAGGAGAGCTCTGAAAACCAGGTGGGTCCCCTGAATTGCACGCATGTGCACCAGAGGCCCAAACACCAGCTAGGATGCCCGAGCATGCAGTTGAGTTGGGCGACAGCTTGCATGCCCGGAAAGATGGCTATGTGCCACCTCAGGCACGCATGCCACAGGTTCGCCATCACAGACCTATATATTCTTGACTCTTGTTCTAGAATCTTAGACATCTGATACATTTATGTGAATTGTATGCAAGAGACACTAGGCACTGGCATGGGTGATTCTAAGAATTAAATGCAACTGGGAGTAGATGGACAGGTGTGATAGATAAATGGGGCAGAAAGTATGTACAGGTCCTCCAAATGCTAACGTGGTCTTTGTTGTTTTTGAATCTGTCTCATTGTTTCTATTTTTATATGAACTAAAAATTAAGTACGTGAAAAGAATGGAAATTTTAAAACTTGTTCCTGATTACATGTTTTATGATAAACTGTCATTCAAAAATAGGAAGAATGTATGTCCAACTCCTTATCAATCTCAATCAGCACTCAAGATTCACTATAAGTGCAAAAAGCAGTTTTAAAGACCATTTTCAACGAAATAGGAAAGTTCAATAAAACAAAACAACTGGAAATAATTCAGATCTCTGCTTGGTGCCTCTACCCACTACATCTTCATCTGAAGCCTAGTAAGAATGTGAGTTAGGGCAAGAGAAAACACCAGCATTTTTACAGCATCTTACAAGCTTCAGTTAGAAGACAAAAGCTCAAAAAAAATGCAAAAAGTGGAAAAGACACTAAAAAGCACTGGACAGTAGAAAAAACCCAATTGACAAGATAAAGCATGGCATTCCAATTCAGGCAAGAACTAACTACAGCATGGGGCCTTGAAATCCTCACTTCTCTTTATGAGATGCTCGTCTTTTGTAATCCTCTATATTTTCCACCTGCCCTTTACTGTTTTCCATCAACTCTGCTCATAGGCTCAGCATTCAAACTTGATTTCCAGACTCACTCTCATTCATAGAGCAGCTTACGAGCAGCTGGCCTTGGACAGTTCAGAAAGCATGGGGCAAAAAGCCCAAAACCTTACGAAACTTGTTCTTCACTTCATGGTTGTCATGCAATTTACTACTAGATCTGCCAGACAGGCACAATTCACCAGCTTCTGCTTTCCCTGTCGGTTTGAGTCATGTAGCAGAGTATTCAGAATGCCAAATTTGCTCTTCCTGGCAACATGAGAAGGCAACCTGGGAGGACTCTGGAATACCACCTGAAGTGTTCTTCTCTAGACTCCATATTTGTCTGTGGCAAAAATCCTACATTGACCCATATTAATAGACATTAAGCCAATTCCAAGCCTGTCCTCATTCACCAACCTAATCTCCAACATCTTTTCTGTTTGGATGAATTTCTGTTTTTCAAAGACACCCCCGCCCCCCAGTGTTCAAAAGAAAAGAAGAAATAACTAATAATCAATGGAAGAACCATCTGCAACTATCCAGCAATCATGCACTCAGTGGTAGGTCAGAAGCTGCCACAATACAACAAGAAAAAGCAGTTGGGTTTTAGAGAACAGCCAATTTGTATAGCAACCCCACTGAGTACTGCAGAGTCACAACTGTTTTGGCTTAGCAGTGAAAAGGCAGCACTGACTTGGGAATCCAAAGATGCAGAGCAAGGAGAGAAAGCCTGCCAGGAGAGCAGATGTCTTCCAGGGACAGCCATGTAATCTTTGCATTGGTCAGGCAAACAAAAGGCTCTACTGTCCTCCATTTCTGAAGGTGACAGGCTTTCTGTACTGGGCTGTAACTGAAATAAGACTCAACCACATTAGTAATATAGTCACATGTGGCAGACAGTCAGTGGCTGCATATAAAATCTTTTCCCAAATCAAGTGATTTGTAAAATTTCAGGGGGAGTGGGTGGCTTATATATGTATAAAATGAATGACAACTTTTCCAGAGCTGTGAGAACAAGAATCTGAAACAACTAGCTAGGTTGCTTCTGCTTGCCAAATTAAGCTCCAACATTTCTCCTTTTAATCTATGGCTTCTCATAACGCATCTGCTTTTCCAGACACGCCTTTATTCTAGGCTTTCAAACATAATTTTTGAACAGCCACCCATTTATCAGTGAAATGGGTGGCATAGAAATTTAATAAATGAACAAGGAGCTCCTGTGGTAGAGGCAAGACTGAGGAAACTTAGCATAATGGCTTGTACAATATTGACAGGCAGGATATCCAGGAAAAACGGAGTTGAGGTTCTACTATGTCCAAAATCTAAGCAGAACACATGATCAAACGAACTTATTCTCTTGCTCTTAAGATTCTATCTATTTTAATAAAAAGATGGCATGATGAACAATAGGAAAAAGCTGGTAAAGAGGACTTATGCCTTTGCAACACAAGGTAATACAGGATTTTTTAATTTCCTGTAATTCTAAGTTAACGTTCCATGCAGGATAAGGAAGTCAGACCAAAATTAGCTAATTCTATCCCTACATAGCCCATTAGTTGCACAATTAACAAAAAGCTGTGGGTTTTTTAAAAGTTTATTTCAATCTTTTGTAATTGTAATGTTTTATACTTAGAATTGTTTTTATACCCGTATGTTGGAAAGGTGGGAATTTATGAACCCCACTTCCATACTTTAAACACACCTCATAGAATGAAGTATATTTAATCCAGATTTGGGCAAGAGTGTAATTCACAACAATTCCTATTGAATTCTGAGGATTTTACTTTAAACTAAAAAGTGAAAATGATAGATGAATGAATCTACCAACAAGATTTTAACAAGAAAATATGGGTTTTATTTTCTTCAGCATATTGTTCCAAACTCCCCTTAATTCTCTGAACTGCAACTCTACAGTCATAAGCACAAGAGGTTCCTTAGGCAGAAAAACAAACTGCAAGTTTCAGTCCCAGTTGGTGCCCTTTTCTCTTGTTTGTGTAGCAATATCAGTGTCATCGTTCAAAATGACTTTTGAAAGAGTTCTCTTTATTTGCCTAGATGTTTTCTCCATCTATCACAGTGTCAGCGAACCTATGGCACGCATGCCAGAAGTGGCACGCGAAACCATCCCGCAAAGAATGTGTGACCTCGCTGGCTCCTCTGTCACGTTACTGTGCACACACACGTGTGCAAGCGTGGGAGCAGCAAAACCTGGAAGAGTGGCGTTCCGTCGCGCATGCGCAGGCTGGCACCCAAACTTCCGGATTTACATTGCATGCATGTTCATCGGGCACACGTCTGTGCCAAAAACTAGAAGTTCAGATGCCAGCCCGCACATGCGTGACAGCTGCACTTCCGAGTATCGGCGTTCCTGTACACGTGAAGGCCAGCAGGGCCGAGCATTCCTCGCGGAATGGTTTTGCGTGCCATTTCCAGCATGCATGCCAGCACGTGTATATGGAAAAGGTTTGCCATCCCTGATCTATTACATTCCTAAAAAGATACCCTTGGTTTAGTGTGGCTAATTTTATGGTGTATAGATTGATTTGAGGTTTGATTATTGCTATATTTTTCTTTTGCTATTGTTGTTAGATGTTTTTATTAACCAATAGAAACTTGGGATGTGAGTACTTGAGTCTTTACTATCCAGATTGCTATTGCTGTAATATTGGATCATCAGCTTAGATTTGGAGCTCAAAAGCTTTGTCACCAGAAACTTTTGAAAAGAGGCAGATGTCTCTAATCATCAAATAGAAGCTTAAGAAATGATTTGACAGCCTGGTGGTTTCTGAAGGAGATGCTAAATGCCATCTGTTAATACCAGATTTTCTGGACATCTTATAAACAAGAACCAGTTTGGAATGCAAAGGGAAGAAGCCACAATAGCTTTCCTCGACTCAAGAAAGAAAATGTTAGCAGAACTCCACTTCCCATTTTGCATGCTATTGCCTCCAAGCAAGATACTCACCACCTCTGTGCCAGTAATACTAGCAAGCAGCTCAGTAAGTGCCTCGCCAGAAAAATGGTCAGATGAGGTAGAGAGGCCATGGACTGCAGCTCCAATGCAACCTGTAGCAATCATGGATGGTGGATACATAGCAAAGGTGTACTCTACAAATAAAGAAGAGGTATTAGGAGGAAGAGGATTGAATTCACTCGTTATTTCATTCAGCAAAGAGAAATGTCCACAAAGAAAGTTTAAGCAGATACTTTAAGATAGAAGACCAAGCAAATTAAACTAAAGCAGCACAGATTAGGATTTCAAGTTTCAGAAAGGAATACAACATCTTAGCTCTTTGAACATTATTTAAAATATTTAAACTCTGCCTTATTCCTGACCAGATGCTCATTTTAAAATTTCAGCAATGCAGAATTAGACACTAATTTTTAAATAAGAAAAAAAAAACTTGCAGTAGAAGCAGTTGATATGGGGACTTATTGCCACCAATATATTCACAGTACTTCTCCTGGAATTCACCAAGTTCACTGTCTTCTAATGGAATAGAAGGGTATGTTAATTAACTAATTTAAAAAATGAGATGAGTTTTTAAAGAGTAATTTTGGGCATTATTATTATTGTTGTTAGTGTGACACAGTGGTTAGAATGCAGCATTGCAGCAAACTCTGCCCACAGCCTGGAGGTTTGTTCAAGGTTGACTCAGCCTTTCATCCTTCTGAGGTTGGTAAAATAAGGACCTGGATTTTGGGCAGCAATATGTTGATTCTGTGCTGTAAAGCACTATTGGGTGGTTTATAAGTCTAAGTGCTATTGCTATTATTATGAAATCTCAACGGAGTGTTTAGAAAATAAAATGGTAGGTTGCTTTCTCTATAAAGTATATTCTTTTGCTCCATTAAAAACGCAAAGATAACCTGAGATTTCAGAAAGTATTATGAGTGGGGGACATTTAGAGATGGTGGCAGGAGCGATCTCATAAATATTAGTATTTTATGACCTGTGACTACCCACTTTTATAATTTTAAAGTGCCTCCCAAATTGAAAAAGAGCATGCTCTTAGCTTATGTAAATCATTTTGCAAATTATTATCAGCGTATTTACGGGAGTCAGGAAGAAGCATTTATTTGATGAAATCCCAGCTTCTGAGTCATCATCATCATCATGATCAATCTTCAATCAGTATTTTAACAGTCAATGCTGTTGCATATCAGACATTACTATTTGATTAATCAGCCAGCTACAGAAGAAGGAACCCATTACTGCCTAAAAAGTCTTCCATTTATTCCAAAGTCACCAAAAACTGGCATGAAAACACTGGAAGTGACTGGCAGCTTACTACACTACTTCGACACCAACAAAAGGGGACTTGAAATCTATCCAAGACTTTTCATTAACTAACCCAAGAATAATCTATAAGGTTACATAGCTATTTCTTTTTGATAGCATATTACAACAAGCAAAAACTACTCCTCCTGGAAGAAGAAAAGGCAGGTGCTCTCCCTGAACATATACAACCAGTAGCTAATGTGAGAGAAAGATGCATTTCCCCTCTAAGAATGTACAAGAATTCAGCAGTGACCTAATACCCAGTTCAAATGATCAATAGGATGTGTCTTTCCGGTGATAGAAGAGAACTAGAGGTTATATTCTTCAACAGAGTAGCAAAGTTGTTTTTAAAATGGCTAGAGAGAGTAAGTTGATCACAGATTTTAGCGGGGGGGGGAAACCTCTGCCATGGAACACAATTGACAAATGCTTCTGTGAACAAACCTCTAGGACTAAACTTGTCCTTATCATGCAAACTATCATTTTGGGATATATATTTTGCCATATTATGGCAAAAGAAGAAAGGGACAACAGAGAATGAGGTGGCTGGATGGAATCACTGAAGCAGTAGGCGTGAGCTTAAATGGACTCCAGAAGATGGTAGAGGACAGGAAGGCCTGGATGATGTTGTCCATGGGGTCACAATGGGTCAGACACGATTTCGCAACTAACAACAACAATGTAATATTTCATTTTTATAGATAATGGCACACTTAAACCTGAAATATTCACCATCCCTGCTTTCTAGAGACAGGAACCAGATTTCAATTAATGGGGGATCCTTGACCTCTTTGAAGAAAGAAATCAGTTTACTACAGCTATCAATTAAACAAGGTCTCTCTTTTCAAAGTTTATAAATTAAGCTGCTTCTCCATTTCAGAGAGGCTCACCCTTTCAAACACAAACATACCTGTGGCACACAATGCAATGAAGGTCTGGGCGTGTTTCTTTACCAGGTGCACCTTATGCTGAGGAAGCGACAGCCGATGGAGAATGTGATCCAGGAAGTCGTTTGCTATTACCATCACCAGGTCCCATTTCAGCTTCTCTAAAACCAAATATTCCCAGTCCTAAAGAGGGAAGGGAGGGGACATTATGAAAGAAAAACAGGGGATTTTTTAAAAAAAAAAAATCACACAAGAAAAAAAAGCCAAATCCATGAGGCTTACTGTCCTTTTCCTCAAGATCCCAGCAAAAGATTACTGCACCTTGGAATCTGTATACAGGTAGTTCTTGACTCCCAACCGTTTATTTAGCAACTGTTAAAGGCAACAGTGCCACTGAAAAAAGTCACTTATATATGAATGGTCCTTGCACTTGTGACTGCCATAGCATCCCTACAGTCTGGTACCATATTTTTTGGAGTATAAGATGCACCTTTTTCCTCCCTAAAAGGGGGTGAAAAGTTGGGTGCGTCTTATACATC
>JANHFM010008263.1:44446-55945 GCA_032468115.1 Grayia smithii
CAAGTGTGATTGGACACACAAGGAATTTGTCTTGGTGCATACTCTCTTGGTGTACATAAAAGAAAAGATACATTCGTTACAAATCATAAGGTACAACATTTAATGAGAGTCATAGGAAACCAATAAGCAATCAAATCATATTAGGAAACAGTCAATGTAAATGTTAAGGATACCAGCAACAAGGTTACAGTCATACAGTCATAAGTGGGAGGAGATGGGTGATAGGAGCTGTGAGAAGATTAATAATAATGCAGACTTAGTTATTAGTTTGACGGTGCTGAGAGAATTATTTGGTTAGCAGAGTGATGGTGTTTGGGAAAAAACTGTTCGTGTCTAGTTGTCTTGGTGTGCAGTGTTCTATAGCGTCATTTTGAGGGTAGGAGTTCAAACAGTTAATGTCCAGGATGCGAGGGATTTCTAAATATTTTTAGGCATCCCACTCTGACAGTAACTTTCCAAGAATGAGACAGACCTTTGTATAGTGATCACAATTAGGAGTCTTCTTTTTTGTTGTTGATGTTGTTGCAACAAACACTTGCTTTTATCAACTTGTAGGCAACTAGGTAATACGCATGGCTCTTCTGAAAGCCTTCTATTATGAGGAACATCCTGGTTTTGCACTTCCTAAATGTCCCTGTTCCCTTTCTGTATGTAATTCCTGTGACTTCCAAAATACAAGAGCTAGAATTTTAAAGACAATTTGACTGTCTGCAATTTTTATCAGTGTCTTCCTTAAGTAAGAATCAGGTGTTGATTGGCTCGAGTATCGATATTCACTTTCATTTAATATTGCCATGGGGGAAACAAAAGTGACTTTTGTCTTTTTTTCAAGCATAAGGTCAGAGAGAAGCCTTCTTGGTTTATTCGGGTTTAATCTTCTCAGTTTGCACATGACTCAGAGAAATTCTTACACTGCAGCTTTACTGTTGTTTTATGGAAAAACTCACCCTTCTGTTGAAAAACAGCATATTACCACATCAAGCTGAGGGAAAAAAGGCAGAGCAACTGTCACAGATGCAGCTAGCATCAAATTTGTTCAGTGACAAATGGAGATCCTAAAACCAATACTGTAAATAAGCAGCTTTGGTAAATTTCAAGCAATGCTCTATTGATCACAGCATGCAGCAACATGTCAAACTTTGAAGAACTGAATTCCTTTCTGCATATCCAGAATGAGATGATGGGCTCTTTAGCTGGTGGTCTGGACTTCAATAACTCAAGTTATAAGGTGGGGGGAGAGAGAGACACCATTTTTGAGCAGTGTTCCCTACATTTAAAAAAATCTAACAAATTACAAGAAATCATCTTTAAATAATATTCAAAAATTATTTTGATTTAAATTTATACCAGTAAACTGCCTTGGAAAAAAAAGCCAGGTAAATGTTATTGTTCCCCAAGTCATAAATGAAGATTGGCTAAGTGTCTAAGGATTTTTGTAAAATGATAGCTCCCTATCTATGG
The DNA here is from genome assembly GCA_032468115.1 of Grayia smithii. Taxonomy (NCBI): domain Eukaryota; kingdom Metazoa; phylum Chordata; class Lepidosauria; order Squamata; family Grayiidae; genus Grayia; species Grayia smithii. The sequence goes on from JANHFM010008263.1 coordinate 45,908, forward strand.
AGCAGACTGGGCCAACTTCAAGATCAACAGTCCAAAGTGCTGGACAAGCCAGATGGTTAATGAACAAATGCTGAAAGTAAATCCCATCAAGCTGAAGACCTTGTGACCTGCTGACACGAAATACTCTTTGTAACCATCTTTTCAGCTAAACATGCATGCAGCAAATTGGTTCAATGAATGAAGTGAACAACAGCTTAGATAATACCCGTGGACGGAAATCCAACTTCCTTCAAGGGGATAAATTCCTTGTTGCATCATTTCCTTATACTAAGAATAACTTCAGCATGATTTTGAATGCTGAACTGGTGTCAAGCAGGCATCCTCTTCTTCCCAAGAGGAAACTGGTCTTGCTAGGAAAGTGAGATAGCTTTCCTTCCAGGAGCTGGCAGATAAATTGCCAGGATACAGCCATTGTCCAAACCATGATAAAAGTTGCTTTCTCTTTTCTATCCCTGGATCACTCTCGCTGGCCAATTGTGAAAGAAAGAAGCATGGGACATTATTAGCACACAGGAGGGAAGTGGTTGGGTAAGTGAAGAATTAACACTCTCAAACCCAGAAGCAGATGCCATCCTGGATGATTCAAAGAGATAATTGACCTATCTTCTTAGTGTTGGTGAACTTCAAAGAGCAGGATGGAAGGCATTCCACAGTCCAGTCATAGAATACAGGATATCAGTTTCACAGATGATTTTGGATTCTTCTTCCATGAAGATCAAGCTCCTAACACATTTTGATGCTTATGCCATTGTGCACATATCCTTCAGACAGATTCAAAGTACTGGTAACAAATATATTTTCATTCACCATATTGATCAGAACAGTTATGTAATTCAAATGGAAAGAAACTGAGTTGAGAGGCTGAGTTGAGAAGGATTTTATCACCTTTTCCTTCTGAAACTTCATTACTGTTAAAATAAATCAGTTGGGGTTCTACTGAGTTCCCTGCACTGCTGCACATTTGCAGAGTGGAATCAGGATCAGACCCAGGACTGATCCTGAGTTGGTGGTCTGAAATCAAGAGGAATTTCAGAGATCTCTACAAGTAGATGGGTTACATACATGCATGGCTAATCTAAAAATGTATGAATGAATGATGGCAATGGGTAACTTTTGTTTCATAGAAAACCTAAAATGACTAACAATGCTAATTTCATTCTTAATTATCCATGTGAAAACAACTCCCTCCCTCTTTGATCAAATGCAAACCAATGGAGTAGACAGTGAATGCTCAAGTAAATAATCTTTGAGGAGTTGAAAAAGGAGATTCATGAAATGTCTAATGACATTAAGAAAAAATATAGCTACTCAGAAAGGATTCCTGTTCTCTTGATCTACAAAATGTATCTAGCTAACACCTGTGGAAAACAGAGGGATAGAGAATATCTGACCCACTCCTCTTTGCTCTCCCGTTACATCTCCATAATCCTCGGTAGTCATGACTAATGCTGGGCTGGAGAGACATATAGTACAACCAAGCTAAAGACATTAAGCATTAGCTATAGCTTCTTTGAAGGAATCAGTGCCATACTGACAAGGAAAGTAATTTTAAAATCTGATTTGTTATATATTTAAATCTGATTTCTTTAAAGAATATCAATATTACATGTTCAATAAAAAAGGTATACATGCAAAGGTGTTAAAAGTCTACACGCTTTCATATTTGTTTATATTTGAATTCAAAGCTCTTTGTCAAACAATCTAAACAGTTCATTCTTTTGCCTAGAAAAGCAACTACGGACAAGAGAAATAGGCTTTGAAGAACAGACATTATTATATATGAGACAGTAAGCTACACAATGTATCTATTATTATTTGGCTACTTATCCATGTGGTATTTAACTTTGATCATTGAAAACAGGCAGAGCAATCCTTGCCCTGTATATGCCTTGATTGATGGATGCTGAAATGGAGATAACTCCACTGCTGGACAAGCAAACAAGCTCTGACAGTTCAATTATACTTCTAGGGAGATCCATGGCATTCCTCTACTGCCACTGGAGCTCCTTCTCGAGAAGTAGGGATTATACCCCACCTCCAACAGACATTTGGGACAGGACAGAAGTTACATAGCAACTTGCTATGATCAATATCCATATGATTTCCTATTTACTTGCAAACAAATTATTTCATGCTTGTATCAACCATTTCAGATCCAAATCCCCTGAGAAAATATGAGGGTAAGAAAGTAGAAAGCTGTTTTAGAACAATTATTTAATTCAGGGCATTTTGCAGTGATAGATTACATTCCTTTGAATTACATCAACCCATCCTGCTGACAGAAGCATGTCACATTCAATGGATAAGAATCCTGCAGAGGCTCCTCAAAGGATACACACCATTTATTACTCTGAGAAGTTGAGTAAAACCTACTACACATTTCCCAGCTCGGCTAGCAGGATAGGCCAACTCTTCAAATGTCTCATTAATTCATTCTTGAATTTCTACTGACCATCTCCTTTTTCTACCTGTAATTTGATGTAACTGCAGAGTCTTGAGTGAGAATTTTGGGATGAAGTGAACCCAAGTGGAACAGAGACGCTTGCTTCTTTGTAAGAAAGACTTGCCAGAAAGGTAAAGTACAGGAAGAGACCTAAGAACTAATGGGCCAGGTGTCATGGTAGGAGAAGCTTCTTAGGCTATGCAGAATTAGGCCATGGGTGATGGGTAGCAATTTGCTAGTTTCAGGCAGGATTTTTCCATCTGGTCAGGAGATGACATGGGTCCTCTGCGTGAAAAACAAGTGCTCTGCCACAGAGCAATGGCCAATGTCTTGGAAAGCAACTACCCTGGGTCACTTTTGAATATAGTAAGCATGGATAAGTCTGTTCTAAGCATCAGCGTATATAATCTTGCTTACTTTTTCTCCATCATTTTCTTAAGAGATGTGTTGGTTTCTAGAAATTCTGCACTATATTCAATCTAGTCTGAAATCTAATGAAAAGGCCCTTGCAGGAACTTCAAAAATATATTTTATATAAACATTCAGAATACAGACTACATTCATATGGACTGTCTCATTAAAAAGAGCTTCTTTATTAAAAATGAACATAGAACTTGAACTGTAACAGGATAACAAAGACTGTGATGTAAGCGGTGAATTGTTCTTGATAGAACTGATTGCAGCAACTTTAGGTCATTCTATTGATGAACTGCCTGATAGAAAAATTACATGTTTCCAGACAAAGTACCATAACATTGGCCATACCTTCTGAGAAAGCTGATGTTTAAATATTTTAAAAATATTTACAAGCATTCTTTTCTAATTGGTGTACTCTGCAGGTTTGAAACTATAACTATCATTGAAAAATGGCTATTCTTCAGTCATGTCTACATTTCACTGTCCATTTTTAAATGAGATTTTGCTAAATTTGGAAAACCTGTATTTGTCTCAACCATTCCCAAATAGGGAATGGATCAGTTCTGCCCTTAACAGAAATTGCTAATCTATGTGTTTTCTTCAAACACTATTTGGGGTATGATTACTTATAATTGCAGATGAATAATGACAAAGGAATGAGCTTCTTTGCAAAACATCTCTTTAAGAAAATGGTAGAGGAAAATTCACAGAAGCATAACTAGATTATGCACACATATGAAACACTCAGCTAGGCAAGTGTTACAACAGTTTGTTTTGTTCAAAGTTACAATGACCCTGAAAAAAGTGAGTTATGACCATTTTTCACTTAGGACTGTTGTAGCAACCTCATGGTCACGTAATCCAAATTCAGACACTTGGCAACTGACTCATATTTGTGACAGTTGCAGTGTCCCAGCGTCATGTAATCCCCTTTTGTGACCTTCTGACAAGCAAAATCAATGGGGAAGCCCGATTCATTCAACAACTGTATTACTAATCTAACAGGTTCAGTGATTCAATTACAAATGTGACAAGAAAGGTAATAAAAAATGGGGCAAAACTCATTTAACAAATGTCTCACTTCACAACAGATATTTTGGGCTCAATTGTGGTTGTAAGTTGAGGACTACCTGTACATTTCTTCCTGGTAGGGCATTTCGTACCCATTGTGGCTAAACATTGTCACTACAGAGGGAGCTCACAAGTACAAAAGTCTATGCTTCATACTTATGAGTTCCAGTTTTGGGAGGAGGGCGAATTGTCCCATGCACATCACTTTAGTCTTGTTTCCACTCAATAACATTTACTACATAGTATGTCCATTTGGGAGTTCATATCTATCCATTCTTAAAGTAATTTTATGTGCTTAGCAAAAAGGGGCAATTTACTATTCACTTCTAACTTCAGATAATTTATGGGCAAGTACACTCAACATGCCAGAATCAAGAGTCTAAAAAAGATGTGCATGTAGAAGAGGAAAAAAAATAGATCAGGATGTAGCAGGAAAAGGAAAACCATATGATAACTTAAGAAGTAACCACAGTGCCCACTGCCCATCCACGATTAAGTAACAGAAAAAGTTGAGTTGTAGAAATATGAAATATTACATCTAATAATGAAGGAAACTTACCAAAACTTCACACGGTGTGATGGAATTGTCTGTGTAAATGCAGAGTTTCTGTACACTTAAAGGCATGGTCTCTCGCAACTTGGAAGCCAAAAGCATACAGACAGCTCCCAGAAGTTGCAAGTGGTTTTTGCGGGTGGGGACACAGGACAAGTAGCGATCCACATAATTCATGGCCAAAGGAAACACCTCTTCTTCACATTTTTGCTCCTCACAAACCTGGTTTTTTTAAAAAAAAGGTAACAATGGGAATTTTTTTTATAAATAGGGACCACCTACCATACTGAAAATAAATTCTTTAAAACTAGTCCTTATCAAAGCACTTTGTATTTGTAAATATAAAGGAACATATGAGAGTTAATATGTAGAATAGGGGATGTGAAAATGTGTTCTCTTGTTTTTGCTTCTAGATCCTCCTGCAAAGTTGGTTCTGTCAAATCTGCATTACAGAATCAGTATTTGGTTTTTAAAAGTCTGGCCTGATGCATCATGTGCAATGAATAAGATCCTAAATACTCAAAAGCATCTCACTACCCTAATTTCATTTACTACAGAACATTAAAACCCTTTATATCTCATGCCAATAAAAATACCAGTGAAATAAATGGCACTTCCATGGAAGAAACCATCATATGATGATAATATTAATCAAGAATTTAAAAAGCCTAATTTCCAATCTCCTCCATTGATTAGGCTAGTTACTTATGCTGATTTATTACTGCACCCACTGAATCTTTTAAATTGACTTAACAATTAAACTGTGACTATAGCCCTTTTAACAAAAACTCATTTTTTACTGTATGACTTTCCCATATAGGAACTGGTGCTTTTTAAAATGGATGCATTTAGCTATCCTGTTCAAGATACTGGTTTCTGTCTCAACAGTTTAAAACCATATAAATGAATTTAAATTCATAATCACTCCTAGACTATCTGCACAGGGCTCCTTCCATTTATGACATGCCTAAGGTATAATGGATGGAGGAATTCAAATCTCTCTTCCATTCTGAGCTCCTTACTTTGTTTTCCCCAAAAGCAATTCTTACCTACTGGTATGATCAGGAAAGTAAGATTTTATAAACCTGAATTTAATAACCCAAATGCATTAATGGAATTACAGAAAGTGGTCATTTTCCCTGAGTGCTTTGATATCTTGCAAATGAAGATAGTAAAATATATTATCAATAAGGCAGGCATATAAAAGTTAAGAGTCCTATTCTAGATTACAAATCCATTTAATTCGGAATATTGTTTCCCACAGGAAGAAACTTAACAAAACTGTGTTTCCCCCTTGCTTCACTTAGGAAAAAAAAACTCTACCCAATTTATTTATGCTTGTTGTACAATTATCTAAAGCAATTTATTTATAAGATAAGGCAAGATTATTCTACTCCGACTTACAAATTTTACTGATAGAGAAGGGAGTAGGTGGTTAAAATTTGTCCTTTTATTTCTCCCATTTCACCCATCTCTGGGTATTTTAGTTGTGAAAAACTGCAGATTCTAAATTGTGCTTCGATTAGTCCCTGAATGTTGTGCACAAGCAGGGCTAGTGACCGGGACCCCCCTAGAGGTTGCACGCCTTACTGGCAAGAAAAGGTGAACGCTCCTCGAATAAGAATCTTTCCCTTGGCTTAGCACCATCAGGGTGGGTTTTTTAAAAAAATCAGCCTAAATCGAGAAGGCGAAAACCGAGGGGTTTGGAGGCCTCATTTACTTTTTCAATCCCCCCCCAATAGGCTTGCTGTTTATTAAGCATCGATTCCTTCACCCCTAAACGCAAACACTTCCCACCACCTTCGGTCGACCTTTCCCTTTGCAAAAGCCTTCCCCAAAAATGCCTGAATTTGGATCCCTCCCGCCACTACCATTAGACTCAGCTTTCCCGCTGCATCCAGGCTAACCCAAGGCCTCATTTCTTTCTAGGGAAACTTCTCCGGATTCCGGAGAAACCAGATTCCAGGGAATGAACGGAGAAAAACGTGCCATAAAGTCGCCTATATACCTCGACGCATACTTGCCCTGTCGATATCGATGCCACTGAAACTAACCAGGCTTCCTTCCGAGCGGTTGGAAAAGAAGGGGAAAACCCCCATTTTATAAGGCGACTTACTAAAAGGTAAGCCAGGCTGAGCCCATAAGAAGAGAGGGTGAGCGGGCGAGCGACACACAAACACCCCGGGCACAAACCTCCAACATCCAGAACGCCAACATCTTCCGCATGTACGGCTGGATCTCCTTCTGCACGCACTGGAAGTAGGAAACGCGAAGGCAGCAGCGCTCTTCCTGGCTGAGCAGATTCTGCAGGACCCGGCGGTCCCTTAATAGCTGCGGATCCCGCTTGGCCCGGATCACCCTCTCCACACACAGCAGTTCCATGTGCGCGATTTCGGAGACGGGACGGAGCGATGGAAAAGAAGGGAGCCGAGGCTGCGAGAGCGGGGAGCCGGAGGCCACGAGGAAGGGAGAGGAGGGACTCTTCGGCAGTCTCCGCCCGAGCGCGGGTTGGATCCAGCGGCGACCCGGCGAGCCCAGCCAAAAAAAGGCCTCCCCTCCCCCTGCGAGGTGCCTCCAACCTCCCGGCAGCACTGACACCAATGAATGTACAGCCGCGGATCCTTCGGAGAGGCGGAGTCGGCCTCTGGCCCACCTTCTTCTGACGGACGCCCCTTTCTAGATTTGCCATTATTGGGACGGGGGATCCTCCTTTTTCTCCACCCCCGAGGAAGATATTTTACCAAGAGCCAGAATGTTCTTTGCAATAGGGGCGCTGGCGGACGGATTTGTCCCGTTTTCTGACCATTACTTCAATTATCTTTGGTTATTCCGGCCGCCCCAACAAGGAAAGGAGGTGACGCTTTGCAGGTTGCCTGCCTTGCACTGGCACTTACGGGTCTGGGTTCTGCGCCCTTGCAAAGCAGGGCATCAGCGGCGCTAAAGGGATCCTCAGTATTCCGACGATTGCCTGCAGTTCTCTCAAAAGATGGCGTGTGCCACAAATAAGGTTATTGTAACTACCTGGTGTCTCGCAATAACATACCACCATCACCTTTCCTTGGCGCAATATCCCGATACCCTGGGAATTGCCTGTGGCATTTTGGCTCCTCCCTCGCACCCAGTGACCAACATGGCCACTGATAGGGTGCCCTAACCCAATGTTTCAGGACGAAGAAGGCAGCCCTCCGTTCAAGGCCATCGCTGCCCCCTCTTCCAACTTCCTCTCCACAGGAAGGACAGATTTCTAAACCATGGACAGTTACTGGATGGGAGCAGAATTAGGACTTTTGTATGTTTTTGCTGCTATGAGATGGTTGTCCGATTTTGCAGTCCATATCTGATACCTCTGACATCCGATTTTCTTTATAGACACATTCACACTCATTTCAAGGCTGCTGACCAAAATGGACAACTATTTTGCCATGTTCCCCTCACCCCCTTATTTTTTTTTCCTGCAGAGATTATTTCTGCCAATCGGAGGGGGGGGGGGCTTTCCCATTCTTCTCCTACATGCATTAATGCTTATTTAACTAAACAAGCCAAGACATTTCTGAACCCTTGAGACACAGAGCACAACTTGGATTTACAGCAAAACAATGTTCATATTTATTGTCACTGTCTTCCCTTTTCTTTTTCCCTTGTTTTAATATTACGGCAGCTAATCAGCAAACTCATTCTTCTGTGAACTTTAGGGGAATCACCTCTGAGAAAAGACTGATTTTCTTTTCTTTTTTTCTCCAAACCTTGGAGTTCTAACAATCTTCCTTTTGTGGATACAGTAGATGGATGATACTGTTTTGTTATAATAATTATCACTACAAAATCAGACATTCCTGTGAGGAACCTAGACTGCAAAATTAGTGTTAGTGTTGCACATGCCATAATTTCATAGTCATGGTCATATTGCAATATTATCTTTGTGCCAATAAAAAAGAATATTTGTAGTTCAGGGCAGTGGTGGAATTCAATTTTTTTTATTACTGGTTCTGTGAGCGTGGCTTTGTGGGTGTGGTGTGGCTTGCAGGGTGTGGCTTGGTAGGTTTGGCAGGGGAAGGATACTGCAAAATCTCCATTCCCACCCCACTCTGGGACCAGTCAGAGATGGTATTTGCCGGTTCTCTGAACTATTCAAAATTTCCACTACCGGTTCTCCAGAACCTGCTGAATTTCACCCCTGGCTCAGGGTTGAAAACAGGTCCTTGGTGCTCTCTGAGCTTGATGGTGTTACCTAGTTTGGATAATGAAATGTCTGCAAGAAAAAAACCAAGCACAGAGAGCATCAAGGACCCCTCAATACTGTATTATCTTTGCTTGCTGTAGCTTATTTTTATCATTTGAAGGCTACAAGAAACTTTTAAATGACAATCCCATAGCTAAACCTTTCTTGCGGTGAAAAGATAACATAAGTCACTGCCTCTTCTCTAGCACTTATACCAGCAAAATATTTATTAATTTTTAGCTTGATGAAAATGGCCATTTCACAGATTTTGCCCAGTTGGATGGTCGAAGGAACACTTGTTCAACAAAGCAGCTTATAAAGAATCCTGTTTTTGACCAAAAAAGGAGAGAAAGATTGAGAAGCTCACCTGCTAAAAAAAAGGGCTTCTAAATCATGGAAGGAGCTACCATAAGCATCCCTGCTAGATCAGACCAATTCCTTAATGGTCAACCTGATGCTATTCAGGTCCTCTTGCTCATCGTCACTGGCAACTGCTATTTAGAAATTTCTAATTCCAGTATTAAAATCTTCAACCTAAGCGATCATATATGACAGTCATCCATACATTTGGCTGATTCCTGTCCAAGCTGCTTTGGCATGAACACTTTCACATGAGGATTCTTGTCAGTTCAAAACCACCTCAAAATCTTTGCCATCTCATGATGACTACATTTGAGTTAACTGGATTTATACCTGGCTCTGCTCCAGTGTTTTAAAAATGGGAGTAAAGTTAGCATTTAAAAAAGCAAAAATACTGCAACATTGGGGCAGTTTCTTTCCCCATTTTCAGGAATGTTGGCCTTGCCATGTCCTGCCTCTTGACTTCAGTGCTCCAGGCCTTTGAAAGGGAAATGATGACTTGATGCCAACCAGGTACATGCACATACCACAAAGTAGATCTGTGAAGGGGCATCGGCAATTTATTTTATTTTCCTTTTGTATGAAGTGAGCGTGAAGAGATTTTTGGTACTGCCAAACTTATAGCAATTCAGAGGGGTGTCAGTGATTTGTGTTCCTTCCAAAGTTGGGATTTAGATATCTGAAACAACTTTTGACAGATGGGAGAGGAGGAAGTACTGCCAATAGGATATTGTACCATGCAATATTCTCTCCAGTGCTTTTTTTTCAAAAAAAATGAGATGAATCAATGCCATGAAAGAAATACTCAGAAAAAAAGTATGGAGAAATTACTGCAAACATCAAGAATAATATAAATTGGATTATAACATTAAGATATAGCGGTAAACCCATCAGTTTTGAGCTTTGGTGGCGCAGATTGCTAATGCACTGGCTAAGTGTCTCCACTTAAGTCCAGCTGCTTGCAATTAGTGCTGG
>JANHFM010008263.1:91915-103331 GCA_032468115.1 Grayia smithii
GTGGACTTTAACTTTCAGAATTCCACAGCCAGCTTTCTGGGAGTTGAAGTCCATAAGTCTTAAAAGTGCCAAGGTTCGAGACCCCTGATCTAGATGGTCATAGGGACTATGGGAAAACAGGAGCCCCCGCCTTACCCCTGCTGCACTTTATTTCCTCAGTGCATTTCCTTGTGAGGAAAAAAAAGGGGGGATTATGGGAAACATTCACTTGCCAGTGCCAGGTAAGGGATCGGGCAAGAAGGGAGAAACTTCAGGAGGCAGGCAGCAGAACAAGACCAGAACTCCTGTCAAGGGGAAACTGCCAGGTCTCCCTACCTCCAGGGGAAAGACAGTAAAAATATTCTGAAGCCATAACTCGGCAGTAGTTCACTGATTTAGTTTCTCAAACATCATCTTTTTCTTTATTTGCTACGCTCTGATAACTACAAAAAGATTGTTATTTTTAAATTTTGTAAATGATAGATTTCATGAAGATTGTAGAGGATGTTAGGTTGATATTATGTGCATGAATTCACTGCTGTTTCTAACCTCCAAATCTCAAACTTCTTGACAGGGAAATGAAGCCACTCTTTGACTGCTGATCACATGCCTTTCTATGGCATTCTATTGACTCTATCATTACTCCAAAGCAATTTTGGTGGGTAAATCTGATATCTAAGTTGGAACATTGAATGTGAAGTGCTATTACATTGATTGACATATAGAAAATTTACCACCATTTGATTTAATTTGTCAACTGAGTGATTTCGGAAAAATGTATAGTACTGTTCTGAAAATCATGTTCAAAAGTAGCCCAGCTAGTTGTAGATATGAGGGAGGGGTTGTAAGAATTATTGAGAGCATTGGAGGAGTCATCCCAGTGATTGTCAAGGGACTGTGCCATTCTATTAGCATCTCGTGGATTACCATCCTTGCAGATTCATACTTAAGAAGTCTAGGACTGCCTGAAGCCTAGGAATAAAGAAGGCTAACTGAAAACTTGGTCAATAGTGAGTGATCTCTGTCCACCTGGAAGTAGCCAGGGACAGATATGGACAATAGGTGTGCTGGGGCAAACTTCAGAATTGCAAATTGTGAATGGGCCAAATGTAATAATCTAATCAGTCTTCTTGTAATGTAATATGGCTCTCTTTCCAAAGAGGGCTTAGCTTGTGTCCATAAGGACCCTGCTTAAACAGATAGGCACTATGCAAAGTATCAGACAGGCAATTTGCAGGTAAAAGCCCGTTGCTTAGTCTCTCCTGCAGCCAATGCCACAATGGCCTGGAGGACAGTGACCAGCCACTGGAAGATCCTCTTAAAGCTGAGTAAAATAGCCAGGATGAACTGAAGCAAACATAGTGAATGAAGGGTGCCACATAGTATACACGGGGGTGGGGGTGGAGTTAGGATAAGAGGGAAACCTCTATTTTGAAATCAGAACATAGTTTTAAAGTGTTCAGCTCATGCAAGCAGCTTTGTTACTTTTCTTTGTGTATCAACATATGCAATCTATCATAATATCACTGTGTACATTTACTACCAACCCATATCAACTTGTCTTTGGTGAATGGATGATTTTGTCTGATTATGAAACACATTAGAACAGTGTTTCTCAACCTTGGCCAGCAGAGCTGGCTGGGGAATTCTGGGAGTTGAAGTCCACACATCTTCCAGTGGCCAAGGTTGAAAAACACTGCACTGGAGACCCAGAAGTTACTGGGTGAATTTCTCCTGTTGTGGAATGAGGATCTCAATTACTTATTATGGAATCAGGAAGACATGCCATTTTGAAAGAAATGTGTAGGAGAAAGGGTACCTCTTGTAGGAAGAAGGGATGCATGCGTGTCAAAAAAATCAAGGTGACATCTGTGCAATCAAAGCTCTGCTCCATTTTTAAATGTACTGCATGTCCCACTCACACATGAAAAAAAGACAAGGCTTCCATTGCATCAGTGCAGATGCCATCTTAGCCTTTTTTACAACTCTGTAAAAATATGTATATGTGGTATGAGCACAACATAGAGATATGAGAAATTGTGGTGTTGTAGAATAGTCTCATATAAAACAAAACAAAAAACCCCACCCCAGAATGGTGTGAACAGCAGTAAGATCGAAGATACTAAGAATAAACTAGGAAACTTTATGGGATTTTAAATACCATAAATGGGTATAACTGTAGCACTCTAGACTTTCATTTGCGCTACATACTGAGGCCATCCTGTTTTGTTGTTACTCATTGGAAACTTCTGTGTTTGTTTTATGTCTGCCTTTGCTGTATTCTGCTCTCTGGGATGCACAATTGTCCACTAAGCACTTTACAATGTTAAGTATTTAGTACTCATGAGTTATGTAAAACTATAGTTTCTTGTTCTGCATGTGCATACAAACTATTAACTTGATCTTGTTAGCTAATTTATGTAAAGTTTTATAAACTGTTTTCAGTTACAAATGGCAGAAGTTTTTAAAGCCTGTAATATACTTGATGGACTCAAAATGTGAACAGAGGAACACTTTGCTGTTTCATGACTTCCCTCTAGTGGTAAATATTTGTTACTGGGTAGGAAAGATAAACCATCCCTGTGAATAACTGCTCTCCTTCCTTAGCTCATTTTTTAATAGCAATCCAAAAAGTGATGGTGTTTCTATTCTAATCCACAAACACTATTACATACAGTAATTCTTTATATTTCTGTAAGATGACTCCCAATTCTGTACTGCATGTGCATTTTAATTTGCTCTATGTATTCACCTGGAACCAAACTATGGGCAGGTTAGCCGGTTTAATGTTCTATTCTCGAATCCAAGAGGCAAAACAAGTCCTTTAGCACAAGTGGGCTCTGTCCACACACCAATCCCCTTCTTTTCTCCGTTTCCCACTCTGAAGTAGGAAACTTCCCATTTACCACCCCACTTTTCTGGAAGAGTTGAAGCTGCTGCTGTGCCCCTTAATATCTTGATTGCTTACACTGAGCAAAATTCATATTTGCAACTACAAGCTACCAATAAAAAATGCACAAAGTAGCTTAAAACATGTTTGCATTAATTCATGACTAGTCTGAATTTACATTTTAATATTTTAAGCACCAGCTGGATTGCTATTAATCTTACTATGTTTAAATCTGGATGCAAACTGACTTAACTATAGATTTTCTCTGAACATGCCTTTCTTTAGTTTCATAACTGATTTACCAAATAATTTAATGTAGTCTTTTAAAAAGGCTGATAGAGAAATCCTCTAGGCTGATTTCCTCTGCTGATGAAAATAATAGGGACCTCTCTGTATTACTATTTCTGATTTCTAGGGAACTGCTCAGGTTGCCAATTTCTTATCTGGTCAGGAAAATAATTTCTTTCCTTAAGCATTGTGTTTTGGGAATTTTCCTCCCTCATGACATGATGGGGAAGAGACTCTCTGATGTTGGCATATTTTCTTTTTAACTCAACCCCTTACTTTAACCAAAAAGCCTACAGTAATTCCCTCTCTAAACATTATAAACTTCTAATAATTTTATATTGTTACATATTGTATCACATGTGTTTTTTTCCCAATCACTTGCCTACCCAGGGACAGTGCATACTGATTGTTCACCAATCAGTGAGCAATTTTTCTTCCTTCCCATTCATAGTTTCTTGATTCACAGATTGTCTACAGAAAGAAAAATGATAGGACAAATAGTGGAAGATTATAAATGGCAGACATCATCATTTGGGACTCTCCTTAAAGCATGCGAAGCAAGTTGTAACGGTTGTAAAGGTAAATGACTCATCTGGAAACAAGCCAATAGCCATTTTTTGTGCATTCAAATTTACAGTTGTTCCAAACCCAGCTTAAAGTCCAAATATTTAAAAACCACCTCCCCCAAAGCTATCTTACCAAAGCTTTAAATACCTGCTAGGGTAGGGAGGCCCTGCTAGTAATCCCGTTCATGACAAGAGTAGGGCTTTCTCAGGAGGAAGGTCTCAGCTGGTGCCCATCCTTTGAAAACCTCCTCCAGAGCAGGGAGTCCTAACCTGCTGTTCATTCAGGAAGGCTGAATGTTTCCTAGAGCCATTGGAATTTAATATGATTTTATTACTGGATTTTCTTTTTATTGTTTTTGTGGAATTATCACAATGATTTTATGATAATATAATTTTATTTGGCATTTTTTGTTGTTGTAAACTGTTGAAAGCTGCTGGTAGAACACAAATTATTAAATAATAAATCAGGAAATGTGTAGCTGCCCTCTACACATTGTTTTGTTTCAACAACTGAAAGCAACCCTGTTCACTCAAGGCAATTATAGAGTAACACATGCTTCAGGACCAACCTCCCTCTTAGACGGCTTTTTAAAAATAAATTATGCTTTGCTTTTTGTGTATTGTCTTCACTGACACTTTTAGTTTTATTGTTTTCTTTAAGAGAGCTTTTATTATTCTTTTGTATATCTTTTTGGATTTTTTTCATGAAGAATTCCAGTATAAAAATAAAATAAACAACAACCCAGAGTAAGCTATCTTTTTAAAATGCACTTGCAGTAGCAGCCTATTTCATATTACCTGACAAAAGAGCATAGATCAATATTTCTTAAAATGTCTCTTAGGATTCCCGAAGGTTCCCAAAGACCCAATCAAGGGCATTCAAAATTCAAATTTGCCAGCCTATGTTGAAATCCCATCAAACAATTGTGAGAACCAGCAGTAGCAGTGAATACTTCACTGCTAGATTTCAATATTTAATGCAATACATATTGATAGATATAACCCATACAAACAAAAAAACACAGTTTTGGGATCCTGAGAGAAATTTTTTAAGAAACAGTGATATATAGAATACAATAGATTGTATTCATTTCAGAAGTTCCTCTTTTTGGCTTGGTGCTTTAATCCAGAGACACACAATTTGTGGGGTCCTTGATATTCTCTGAGATTGGCTGTTTCCAGAGAACAGCAAGACCACACAGTTCAAGCCTGAGCTACAAACATTATTTTCTATCAGACACACAATTTATAGCCTAGGGCCACATGTGACTCATGGAAGCCTTTAATTTGGTCCAGCACAGCTCCCTAAAGGCCAGAAATTAAAAAGGTTGATTTGATACAAAGGGGAAATTATTCAATTCATTGGGATGAATATTATTTGCTATGTTTAATTAATTAGTATATATTAATTCAATTAAAATTTATTTCTTGCCTTACATCTGTCCTTCATCCTAACTCTGCCTATCTTTTGGAGAGTAATCTCTGGAATCCCATTCAGTGCTCACTAAGAGCCCCAAACAACTGCATGCTGCTGCTTTAAACAGTTGTAAACACCTGTTATTTGATCACTACATGCCTATTCAGAAATAAAAATTTATGAGTATGAGTACAATATGTTTTCGGGGGGGGGGGACTACACTTTATAGAACAAGGAAAGTTCAAGTAAATATGTGTAGGTATAAACTATGCTGCAAGCTATTTAAAGCTGGATGCAAGATATGAAAACACTGCAAACTATTGTTCTAGATAACGTGAGAAAAGGGAATCACTCACCAAGAATGCTATTAACTACTGCTGAGTAGGCATTCTGCATGAACCTGCAGTTTTATTGCTATAATATTTGTTAAATTAAAAACTCAGTCTAGAATCAGGTGGCTAACACACACACAGCTGTAATGTTTTGAACACATTTTTCTCTACACTACATACCCTTCTGATGCATGAAATGAAACTCTTACTTTTAAATCAAATCAGACAATAGGCACACGTTTCCAATAGCTCACATACTAGTTGGTAACATCTTAATTTGAGTTCCCTTGATTGGAATATTATACAGAAGTTATTGAAAGACAGTAAAATCGACATCAAGAATCTCACACCCTGCTCAAAGTTGTGACAGCGAGTTTAAAATTTTGAGCTTAACAATCAAGAAAAAACAATTTTAAAACTGGCATATCATTGACTTGTTAAAAGTCAGGATTGCCTGTCAAGATTAACCTGGAGGTAAATTTCTTATCACTTTCTAAAAGGAGAAAAATTCAGAAGCATAACAAATAAAAGGTTGTGAATTTCCTAGCTGAGACAGAAAACTGAAAATGGGCAAATATGATGTAGTAATGCATGACTCTCCCATATTATGGGAATCCCATAAATCCTGCAGATTATATTTATGGGACAGAAAGAGAACATAGGCTATTTTTAAAAATTATTTCACCAACATCACACCATAAGATTCTTTACCTTTTCTTTGCAACAGTTCCTATAGCATAAGAAATCTCCATCAACATCTATCTCCAAGCAAACTCTTCTTTCACAGCAAAATAATGTAGAAAAATTACAAGCAATAACTCTTTTCAGCTTTAAGCCACCAGCCCAGTAAGCACAAATGTTTGATCAGAAAACATATGTCCAAGATAGGAGCAGTAAGCTATACACCAGGATTTAGGAGTTTGATTTTCTTCAAAAATAAATGCTAAAATACTAAACTCTATGTATGCACATTAAGTAAATATTTGCCCGGTATACACAAATCAGAATTTTGATGTTTAAAAAGAACGAGAATGAAGATATAATCCTTTTCAAATTATCTGCATTTTTCATGCAAATACTATTATAGATAATTTCATTTCTTATGCACATCTGTTGAAGATGCAAACACTTTATTTTTCTAAAATATTTCACAAAATATTCACAAATATTTTACATGCAGGAGGGAGCATGTAAACACAGACATAAAGGAACAACAAATGCATGAGAATAGTATATACAAGCAGTTTAGTTTGGTATACATTCAAGATACAATTGATTATGACTTGTCTCTAAACTTAATCTTAATTAAGAGTGAGCCTACCAAAATTAATGGATTTAAGTTACTGATGATTTAATATGGAAATGACTAATTTAAATCACATGGATTTCATATGGTTCTACTATATGACTAAGTTTGGTTCCAACCTATTTACATATCATCTAGGACCAGCCAATGTCAGATCTGAATATAAAAAAATGTGTACTGTTTTTTTGAAGGAATATACTCTTCCTAATTTTTGGAACATGCACTCAAGTGTTCTGTTATTTACAAGTTAAAGAAACTGAGCAGCTTCCTACCTTATTGTTGATTATCAACAGTTCTCCATTGTTTTTTTTAAAAGCAGCATTTCCTATGTTCCAACTTATTTTTCAAAGTTCAAACTTCCTAATGTTTTCACTGCTATTAAATCTATGTTGCTTGGAATGGTGTTGCAATTTAAATAGACTCAGAACAACAGCTTTCTCTGATAGTTGTTTACATTTTTATATTTCAGCATTCTCATTGGTCAGAGCAATACCTTCTCTCTGCCACATGTGATAGTTAAACAGGAAGTGGGGTGCTGAGGGGCTGTAAAACATTTCCTGTTCTACAGTTTGCAATATACGCATACATGTTTTGATATTCAGAAGAGTTCTGCTAAAACAATCACTAACTTAGGAAAAAGCAAACCAGAAGATAATATATTTGACTAAAAGAGAAAATGAAACAGCACTGTAATTTTCCCACTGCAACAATGATCCAACCCCACCCCCCAAAAGAGAGATGAGGATGTTTATCGTTTATAAACTATATTAAAATTTTAAAATGTGCATATGTTCTGCAGAATGATGGACCTAAACAGCTACTATTGAATTGTGAGATGTTTTGAGTCTATTCTGAGCAATGATATAGTATATGAGACTAGATAGGAAATACGGGGTAAGAAAACTGATTGAAACTAAGCCCAAATGGATTTTGACAAATTTGAGCAAATGATGAATATGGAAAATTATCTATTTGTAGCTTGAAAAATGGACCCATTTTGAAACTCCAGCTGTGTTTTTCACGTAGCAAGTGGCTTAGGGACATCAAATTATGCTATCATGTACTGCCTGCCAGACACCGATCTGAATGCACTGGCTCCTGGTTTCGAATATAAATGATCACTGCAGCTTTTGCCAAAAGTTATTTGAGTCTTTTTCCAAGGCACAGCTGGCCCATACAGAACTAGGAAAGAGGCTACTGTGCAGTACAATCATTCCAATTCCTTAAACTCCCTTTAGGCTTTGGAGCCTAGCAAGTAACTGAAAAAGACAACCATCCTTTCTGCTCCAGCCTGCCTTCATACAGAGGTACAGAACATATCATTTTACAAAGGGTTGTTTCTTCCCTTCATCCTTATGTTAAAAACTTTTTAAAAATAAAAGTATTAAAAATAGAGGAGCTTTGTCCCTCTGTACCCTAGAATATCTTAAACAGCTGCTCAAAAGAACCACTTCTTTACATGACTGTGGGAGGCAGGTAACAGTATATTACTGGAATGTTGCCACAGTTCTCTGCTATTTGCTCAATAATTTTGTTCTTTTCTGTGCATATTTTCCAGGAATTCTGAACACAGAAAGATGAGAATACTTTGGGATGGGATGGGATGGGATGGGAGGCCACATACATAGGACTTTTTCTTGAAATAATACTTGAATACCGGCCAATATCAATGGATGGAACACTATCCTACTGCTGAACTATCTACACTTACATAAGTTACATTTATGTAGCAAAAATTTCAAAATACCACCCGACAATCCATGTTTCTTGTAATTTTCAGAAGATATATCAAAATATGTATGAAAGCAAATGTATATTAGGAAGCTAACAAGATATAGTAGTTAAGAATGCAAAATCATAGGGCAGGAAGGGAACTTGAGGGTCTTCTCAAGGCAGGAGTCTTGTTCTATCCCAGCCAAATGGTTCCAGTCTATTTTTGAAAACCTCCAGTTATGGAGTACCCATAATCCCAGGAAGCATGCTATTCTATTGATTCTCTCACTTTCAGAAAAAATTCTCCTTACTTCTAGGCTGTATCTCTCTTTGACAAGCTTTTACTCATTACTGCTTGCCCTGGCCTCTGGTGCTCGAGTATAAATCAATCCCCCCTTCTTCGTAACAGTCCCTCAAGTACTGGAAGACAGTTATCAGGTCCCCACTGATCCTTTTCTTCGATAGGCTAGACATGTATAGTCTCTCAATTGTTTGTCATACAATTTAGCCTCCAGACATTTTATCATCTTTGTCTTCTCTGCAACTTTTCAGGGTGTCAAACTATTTTTTGTATCATAGTGACCAGAACCGGATGAAATATTCTAAGTATGGTCTCACCAAGCGGTACTATCCCTTCTCACTGTCTTGACATGATCTCTCTATTGATGCAGCTTTAGTTTTTTTGGCAGCTGCTTTCAACTGCTGGATCATCCTTAAATAGTGGTTTACTAGGACACCTACATCCTTCTTACAGTTACTATATGTACTGTACCACATAGTCTATATCTCTGCATTTGGTTATTCCTGATTAAATTATACAGTACTGTGTTCTCAACCACAGAAGCTCCCTAGATGATTTTGGACCAGACTCTCTCTCTCTCTCAGCCCAACCTTATAGGATTGTTGTGGGTAAAAAAAATAGGAAGAGCTGTATATGCCATCTTATAAGCAAAGCTCAAACCAAAGGGTGGGCTATAATATTGTGAGTTGAAAAATAAGACATAAGCAATCAAAATAAAAGAGAATTATATTAAATTATCTTGGTTAAAATTCTTGTGGTTAAAATTTATATAAATATAAAATTTATATTACCCCTAAGGGGCTTGCTTAAGCACACCAGCGTGCCTACTGTCCCTATCCTAATGTTTCCTTTTATTCGTATCCATTTCATGTATTCATAATTATGTTTACACTTAAATCTGTAATCAAATACATGATTGACAAAATACATAAATAAATAAGGCATGGCTATTGCATAATGTTTTAAAAGCATTATCTGGATACATTCCAAATCATGGAAAGTCCTGAGGACATTAATGAAATATGCTCTTGAGATCTTTTTCCACTGACCCTTCCTCACAGAATCCTGCATTGTTCTAGAATCAGTTCTTCATTGCCTTTCAAGTTTTTGAGCTTTAGTGAGGCTTCAGATACCTTGGCAGTTCTTTCAAGAGGAAAGATGCTTGATACCTTTGCAGCTTCCTCTTATAAGATCTTGGAATTTTTGGCATGCAATATTGTGGAAAACCAGGCTATTTAATAAAATTGCAGGCACCTGTGCTGCTTTCTTTTCCTCCCATCTGAGCCTTTCCCTGAGGGTCAGCATGGCAGAGTTGCCAATAAAACTGCAACCTTGACCCAGGTGGTGGTGGAAAGAGAGTGTTTTGTAGTTTTGCAGTTACTAGCAAACAAGGTACCCTGGGCATTAATGAGAAAAGAAGAAATCTCAAAAAAGAAAGGATTTAAGGAAGAACAGGCTTAAGAAAGAAATGATAAGGCATGCTAGTAATAGTATAGAACAGATTATAAGCAGGTAATTGTAATAGAATACTAGTTATTAAATGGTAATAGTATAGAGCATAGTATAAGCTTTGTCATGGTATATTGTAATGGTATTTATTTGTGAAATTTGGAAAGCATCCATCTCGCTAATAAGCAACTAGGCAGTGTACAATTAAAACAAAAACAAATTGTATTCCAGTGGGAGGCAATTAAAACAAGGATAAAATTAATAAAGTTAAAAAGATGGAGGGAGGGCCTTCAAGACACCAACCCAAGATTTTATATGCTCGTTTGTGAACTCAAGTGAGTCGGCAGAATGAGATCTTCAGATATTTCCCAATGGCCAGGAGAGTGGGTGCCCACCACGTATTACTTAGTAATAGTTTGGGGTTGCAAAAGAGTAGCATAGAAGAGAGTTGCATATCACTTTTATATAATTTTACAAAATAAACCATTTCCCCAAACCTTATAGAGAGATATAAAGAAACCAAAGCCCAGTACTTTTGTCTGTCTCTTGAAACTGGGTCATTCTAATTAGGTATCTTTTAAGAAATAATCAGTAACAATTGGTGATAGGGCTGGGATTTGCTCAGACTTAAAGGATTCATTAAGTACTATGCATGAAAAGTAAAAATCTACAGAAAAACATAGCTATTTCTTTATAAGACCTGCCTGGATCTTTTGGCATACAACATGAAGAAAAGTAATGATGTAAGGGAAGGGGATACAAAGAATTTATTTTGCTTGTTTATATGACATGGATAAGGAAAATTTTGTTGGGTTCTTGGTGCTCTCTGAGGTTGTTTTCTTGCAGAGCTTTAATGACCAGGCTATGTAACATCAGTGGGATGAAGAATGGGGTTTGCTGGGTGCTCATTTTGGACTACATAAATACTAGCATACAAATGATAATCCAGACCACATAAATATGCTGATAACTACCATCAATATTACATCTCTATGACAAACTAAAACAAAAAAGAAAAAAACAACCTGTGAACCAAACCAGCCTTGGAAACAGCATTCAAAAGAACAGGACTGACTGCAGACACCGAAGAAAACATAATGCACCTCTATAACTGTCTGGTTTGGTTCTGCAACCCAACAAGACAGACACAGACTTCAGAGGATAATTAGAACTGC
>JANHFM010008263.1:173711-189676 GCA_032468115.1 Grayia smithii
GGTGACGCTGTGACATCACCGAACTGGTTCGCAGCGTCCCGGACCCGGGCCCACCCGCGCGCCCCAACTTACTTTTTTTTTACAAAATCGCCAAAATTAGCGTTCTGCGCATGCGCAGAGCGATTTTTCAGCGATTTTTCAGAAATAAAAGTTTCTGCGCATGCGCGGTAGCGCGGTTTATTTCGCGCGTGCACGCGCGCACACAAAGAGAACTGGTAGTGAAGGTGGGTAGAACCCATCCCTGAGTAGAACCCACCCCTGCACCACTGATTCATGTTCACTTAGAAATTTACAAACAACCTGGCAAAATCAATTAGCTGAAGTCTTAAAAAAGAAGTAGAATGATAGTTATTAAGAAAAGCACTTCTCACATATCTTTTTACTAGTAGTTTTAAGGAGCTAGTAATTGTTCTGAGTCACTGTTTAGAGAACCAAGTTGCTATTTTTCAGGTGTACAACATGAATATATTGAAAGGGAAAGTGTTGAATAAAATATTTTGAAACCGGCGTGCTGATTCTCAATCCCTGTTTGTTAAATTGTTTTCTGTATGTAAGAAGTGTTAAATAGGTAAATTACGTTTGATTTATCACATACAGTGTCAGGGAATAGGGGGCTGACGTGCCCTGTGACTCCATCTGAGGCTCCATGAAAATCATATGACATGAGGTTGATAAAGTCCAGAGATCTATGAGGAAAGTAAGAAAATATACATTAAGTGAATTCCATCTTTAATATCATACAAGTAGTCATCAACCACAACTAAACCCAAAATTTCTGTTGTTAAGTGAGACATTTGTTTTGCCCCATTTTACAACTTTTCTTGCCATAGTTGTTAAGTGAATCACTGCAATTTATAAATTAGTAATCTGGTTGGTAAGTGAATCTGGCTTCCCCATTGACTTTGCTTGCCAGAAGGTCAAAAAAGGAGATCACATGATCCTAGGACACAGCAAAGGTCGTAAGTAAGAACCAGTTGCCAAGCATCTGAATTTTGATCCCATGATTATGGGAATGTTGCAAACATCGTAACTATGAAAAATGATCATAAGTCAAATTTTTCAATGCTGTTGTAACTTTGAACAGTCACTAAACGAACTTTGAATGTACTTTGAATGGTTCCACGAAGCATGATGTTTTACAACTAAGGAATAAAAATTTGTTAATTTGCAATGTTGGAGCTAACGGATGAAATTAATTTAAATGTGAGGATGCTCTCCATTTTAGTTAATATTTTTTCCAGTATATACTCACGCTGAAATCTTGTCCACTTCATAAGCCTTGTCAATAGTCTGCTTCCCAGCGGCAACGGCAGCACTGAGCAAGAGTCTTTTCTTTCCTGTCCTCTGGGCTTCTGCTGTAAATTCTTTCATCGTTTCCTAAGATAAGCAGATAACAACATTAGTTTTACTCCTGTCATTTTAAAAAAATAAAATATAAATTTAAAATGCGAGTTACTTAAAAAGATGCAGGTGATTTAATGACTGGATAGTGATACCAATTGAGTCACTTTTGTGTCCAAAGTAACTGAAAATCCAGGATTAAAAAGATTTTAAGGTATTTATTATATATCGTTTGAGAGCCAGTTTGGTGCAATGGTTAAGGCATAGGCTAGAAATCAGGAGACTTTTAGTCCTGTTTTAGGCACAAAGCTAGCTGGGTTACCTTGGGCTAATCATTCTCTTTCTTAGCCCTAGGAAGGAGGCAATGGCAAACCATTTCTGAAAACCTTTGCAAAGAAAACTGCAAAGAGTAGTTCAAGGAGAATCACACACGGTTGAACAAAAGAAAAAAAATACATATTGTTTCCTTGCTATATTTATTAATGGGTTTACACTGAACATCTGATGTGTACTACTATGCCATTCAGGGGTCTTAGCTTTAGATAAAGAAAGATATCCCTATATTACATTTTGAAATCAAATAACTGATTGCGTATGTAAGTCTGTTATGACTTACTTCCAGTAATAAAGTAATTATTAAGCAGCATTCATTCTGTACATCTTTGGGGATATTCCCTGATGTTTGTTTCACTAACACTGTTGTACATAGAATTTGCTAGTACAAAATAACATTGCAGCAAGAAACCTTTTATTTGCTGTTTACATGTTATCATTAACTCAAAGTTTTGCAGTACCTGAACTAAGAAGGTGAAATGTTGTTTATCCTCTGCAGGGCTGCCTCTGGCACCAGGATATTCCCAATCTAGGTCTAAGCCATCAAAGTCATGTTTTCGGAGTAATGAAACCACAGAAGAAATAAATATCTTGCGGTTGGGAGCAGTAGCGACCATTGCAGAGAATCTACCAAAGAAGTTGCATATAAGCACATCAAACAAACAAACAAGATACCAATTTGCTTTGTCATGTACATATATCATATGTGTGTCCCATCCAATATCAGTACCCAAACTACAGAACATGGAAGGTTCTATCTTAGTCTTTTGACTTGAAAAGACACTTAGTCCCAAATAATGTATTTCCAATCAAATCTTCCTTCAGCTTGGTTCTATTTTTTAAAAAAAAATAGTTCCAAATAATATTTGATGTTTTGAAGGTTTTGAAACAGGAATATTATATTACATGATTAACTATGTACAGTAGCCAGTTTAATGCACATTTGCCATCTTTTCTTATTAGAATTATGTATTTTTTAATCTTGTGCAGTCATTGTTACTATTGGCAGTATTATAGGAAATACCAGTGTACAACAATAAAAATAATTGCAAAGTAGAACCCTCAAAGAAGATCCTAGCCAGAGCATCCCATCCAGTGTTTTGGCAGTTGCCACCTAGGCTTGTTCATCATAGCATATTGAATACAGTCCCCTCCACAGATATCTCTCAGGTTCTTACTTTGCACTACCAAAAGTCCATCCACCAATAGCTAAAAGTGTATTCAATCCTGGATTCCTAAATGAGAAAAAAAAATGGTTAGTAGAATTCAGTTTTCTTAATTAGTTGATCTCCCATTCTATATGTAATTTTCATGCTTAGAAAAGTCAATTGGGCCTGATTCAGGTTGGTGTTTTTTATGATGTATGCAAAATAGACTTTTTGCAGTTTTCGCAGCTGCATCAGTATATACAAAAGGAATTTAATACACTTTTTTCTAATGCAGTCCTCAGGGTTGGAATCATTTCTACTTCAACTTTCATAAAGCTCCCTGTGTAAAATTTTTAGATACTTCCTTCTACTATCATCTAATGCAAAATCCCAGTTCCAGGAATTTCTAGAAAACCCCATATCCCACCTCACCCCAACTTGCTCCATACGTTTTTTTGTAGTTATTGAAATCCTTGTAGAGCTGTTCATCATTCCACTCTGCCATTGTGATCTTATTGTCTTTCATTCCCGCAAATGCATAAATGAGATGAGTGCACAGTTTGGGATCAATGTCTTTAGGCAAGAATTTCCCTCTATCTTGCCTGTACTGAGACCAGTTGGTGAAATAGCAAACAAGCTTGAAAGCAGAACCTGTCAAAATGAGATTATATATGAAAGACATTTTGGTCTGTTCAGTTAATCACTCTTCCCAAGAAAATAAAATATTTCTGTTGCTTTATCTGTTTAATGACTTATTCCCAATCTAGCAAAATCCAGATAAAATGAATTGCAGTTCCCTAAAATCCCAACCATAATGGTCAATTGTAAAAAAGATAGTCTAACCTACCTGGAAGAAACCAAATTAAGAAATGTTGATTTTATTATCATGATCAGTGACCAAAATTAAGTATTTATTTAAAACAGGATAAAAATAAATATAATAGAACATTAAAGGTACCCCAACTTCCTAAAGTAAACAGAGCTAATTTACTAGCCTACTAAAACTATTTAGCAAATTACTAAAATACTTAAATTTTAAATCAGTAGTGATTAGTACATTATTTTAGGTTACTTAAAGGCAAAATAGGTATAAATGAACTTAGCTGTTTCTCACTATCTTTTATTTAAACTCTAAAAATATAAAATCACAATTTAAAGGTTATACTCAAAAATTGTATAATGTTCTAAACATAGTGAATTGTAATGGGAATGAAAAGAATATGGCTACTCTCCTGGAGTTCCTTTCTGAAGTGTCCATTAGAAGGGGAAGAATAAAATCATTTGTTTCATTGTGACTACTTCTTAAAAGAGGCATGGTTAAGTTTTTAGACCAACTGAATAAAAAAAGACAACACAAGAGATACTGGGGGAACCATTCACTGGCATTGGGTGCATCATCATCAGGAACCTATTTACTTTTTCTGTTATTTACTTTTTAACATTACTTCTTGTATAAAAACATTTTGGTGTATAAGAATATAATTAAATAGCAGTATAACATAAAGCAGTATAAAACACATATTTTAAGATTATTTATCCAAAGCATTTATTAAAATGCACACATGCATGCACATATAGCATCCATAAAAAAGATTTGAATAAGAAAATATGAATATTTAGCAAATGTCTAAAATATATCAAGGTTGGCTACCATGAGGATGCTAATATGGAGAAACATAAATGGCACAAATAGCAGAACTTCCAATACTGTAAATACCTTTCTAATGAAATTGAACTATGCAAAATCCTTTGTTTAGGATATGTTCCAGAAGAGACAGTTCTACCTATCAGAAGGTGTTTTTCTCTGTTGCTTATTATTGTTTTTCTGATTCCAGAAATACTTTATCTACCTTTCTTCTTTCTACACCTAGGTTTGAGGGAATAATGTGTCACATTTATTTAATATTTTTACTTATCAAATTTATGTCTGACAAAAGTGACTCTATCTGGCATAAACAATTACTTGTCATTTGTTGTACTGCTTATGGTTGGTGAATGTCTAAATCTAACTTCTCATGCTGCTTGAGCTTATGAAAGGTATCATCAACCTTCATGCTCTTTCCATTGTTGATTCCTTTATGGAATATTTTATTAGAGCCCAATAAATTGAGCTTGATTCATTATTCATTAGGAAATAAGATGGTACTATATGATTACTTACTGCAGTGAAGAAACAGCAAGACAGCTAAACCTAGAATAAAAAGAAAATAGAAAACAAATTAGCTAAGTAATATAGGCTCTATGGATCTAAGATTATGCTGTACAATATGATTAATATTTACTATCAATGCTTTTTTATATTTTACTTTGAATGTGCCAGAAAACTGCTTGTATCTCCTTTGGTGGGATACCAAAGGCAACTATATGTTGGCTCTGCAAGGTAGTCTATAGACTAAAGAACTTAGTTCTTTAAGAATATTGTGGGTATATTTGATGAAAATTCTGGCATTCTGGTCAAGATGTGTAAAAACTGGACGATACTTACATTACATTAGTAGCGCATGGTACAGGTGGCACAGATATGACTAATAGCAATAGCAATAGCATTAGACTTATATACCACTTCACAGTGCTTTACAGCCCTCTCTAAGCAGTTTATAGAGTCAGGGTATTGCCCCCAACAATCTGGCTCCTCATTTTACCAACCTCGGAAGGATGGAAGGCTGAGTCAAACTTGAGCCTGGTGAGATTCGATCTGCCAAATTGCTGGCAGCCAGTGATCAGCAGAAGTAGCCTGTAGTACTGCACTCTAACCACTGCGCCAACATGGCTAATGCTGGTAATTTCTCTTTCTGTCTCTCTGTCTCTCTGTCACTCTGTCTCTCTGTCTGTCTGTCTGTCCCTCCCTCCCACTCTCTCTCTCTCACACACACAAATAATAAAGTTAGAGAGCATGAATAGTGAAGTTAGAGTACACTTTTTATACAATGAAAAGTAATAAGAACAAAAACTGAAGTATTGGTTTGTTAAACATGTGTAGGAAGGTAGACTTCTAACCGAAAGAGTACATCAAGCACCAGTAACTAAAACTTGTGAAGTGCAGTGTACTTTTATGTCAAGTAGGAGGCGTACATACTAGATTTTTCCTCTTCAGCAGGTTGCTGAGAAATGTGTGAAAGCAAACAGGAAACTTTACCATGCATTATTAATACAGTGAATGCATATAGGTATGAATTATAGAACGTTTTCCATAAAAATGAAGTTGAAGGCTGTTTGGTTGCTGAATGCAACAAGTGTATAATATATAGAAGTAAAGCATGTAAGAAAGTAAATGGAATACTTAGTGAATGCTTCAACAATGAAAAAAGTAGTAAGACAAGGATATATGATGTCTTTTGAGTTCTTTAATATATTTATGTTTGAGAAATCATTGGAGGAATGTTAGAACTGCATTAGCCTGGGATCAAAATATATGTCTTCTTTTATTTGCAGACAATTCTGTGATTGCAAACCTGCATGATTTGTGGCAGATGTCAGATAACTACTTTAAGGCAATGAGGCATAAGAATCTGAAATGTAATGTACTGATGACCCAAGCTCACAGGAAAAATCATTTAATTTTTGCAATCTATTCATGTCCACATTTTAGAGCAAGTAAATGAATTGGTGTGTCATGGGAAAATCTGATGTGCAACTGCTAGTTCAGTTACTGTAGTGTAGTAGGTAATATTTGGCCTCTTATATGGAATGTTTGTGGAAAGAAATGAAAATGGCTGTGTATACAAAATGCTTCTACTTGTATAGCTAGTGAGAGTTGAGTATGTCAGGAGAGAAATTATTGGAAGCGTGAGTTGAGTATGTCAAGAAAAACATAAAAGTTGGATGCAGAAGAAATGGGTTACTTTCAAAAGGGTACATTCTTAGCAGTGATGAAATCCAATTTTTTTTTACTACCAGTTCTATGGGCGTGGCATGGTGTGGTGTAGTGGGCATTGCAGGGGAAGGATACTGCAAAATCTCCATTCCCACCCCACTCCAGGGGAAGAATACTGCAAAATATCCATTCCCTTCCCATTTCTGAGGGAAGGATATTGCAAAATCTCCCACCCCACTCTGGGGCCAGCCAGAGGTGCTGATTCTCTAAACTACTCAAAATTTCTGCTGCTGGTTCTCTCAACTGCTCAAAATTTCCACTACCGGTTCTCCAGAATCTGCAAGAATCTGCTGAATTTCACTCCTGATTCTTAGCCTCTGCAGGTCACTTCTGATCCTCTAATAATCTATTTGGATGATCCAGAATCTCCCATATAAAGGGATTTCTGGGAAGGAAATGATCCACTTTTAGGTAACCACAACAAAATGAAGAGCCTGCCAAGTAGACTAGCTCTTTGCAATCTATCTCTGGACAAGGAGAGGACTTGAGATCATTCACATGTGCTCCTGGCAGTTGCTTCTTATGATGAGACAACAAGACAGTAGTCTCCAGAAGGCTTAGGGCACTAGGAGATGAGGGAATAAACATCTTGTTGAAGGTGTTGTCAGTGCCTTCAAAAGGTTAATGGACTCTCATACTCCCTTTTCAAATCAGTTTCAGAAATTGCTTGTTAACTTCATTTCAGCTATTAGGTAGATATCAAATGATAAGGTTTATAGCATTATGTGAGTTTACTTCAATCCTTAGCAAAAGCAGTTTTAAATACAAGTTTAAAAACTTTTTAAAAATATATTTTAGAATAAACAATAAAAGGATGTTAGAATTTGGCTTTTGGAAAGTTATAAACAGACTAAGGGTCTAAATAGATTGGAAATAATACTTTGAAATTAATTATAAGAATCTTTCTCTTGGGAAAATGTTTCATTTTTGAATTTTTATTTTTAATTTAAGTTCAAGGTAACTCTTTTTAAAGAATTCTCTTTTTTAAAAAAAATTATAAGATTAGACTTTGAAGGTTGGACACTAGAGGGAACCAAAAGAAAATAAAGATTGCAATTATAGAACACTTAAATTTGACTTACTAATGTAAAACAAAGCAAATATTTTTAACATTGGACATATTTGTCCATGGAGATTCTCAGTCATCCAAGTCATAGTTGTCCCAAAGGTGATTTTTCAAGAGGCAACTGGACTTTCTGGCTTTTCTTTGAAGATGTTTTGCTTTTCATCTTCTGAAGCTGAAGAAGCTTCATGGATGAGAAGTAAAACATCTTCAAAGAAAATCCAGAAAATCCAGTTGTCTCTTGAAAAAGCACCTTTGGGATTGGACACATTGAAGGATATTTTTGAAACAAGGACCCAGAAGTTAATTGTGTCTGCCTCTATAGATAAACTGGCTTTGAAATGTTATAAAAGAGGAACAAGTTTTACCTGATAAAATTCATACTGATCTGAAAGTGTATTTTAAAATGACAGGCTACAAGAATGACACTGGACATAGAAAAGAAACCAGCTGATGTCTTAATAATTAAAAGATATATATAAATAACAAATTAAGAGATTGGCCTGGATAGTTTTCCTATACTGAATTTACAAAAAAGATTGGTTAAAGAAGTTTGTAAAAAGGGACAAAGAAAAATAAATAAAAAGAAATCAAGTTCTCAGATATGCTTTCAAAAGACTAAAGACTAAAATTGTTAAAAGTAAAAGGAAGGAATATAAAGTTGGTTTGTTTGATCAAGGTTAAAATACATATGTTGTCTAGTGAAGCTTAATTGATTGTTGGTGATCAGTACTTAACAACAAGGATTTAAGGATATGTTTTTTAGATAAGAGATGAGATATGGAAAGAAGAGATCATTTGTTGTATTTTAAGAGAAGGTATAAGTTACTAAAATTGTTTATATATTTATTTATACTTTATAATTGTTTATACATCCCATCATGTTGGGATGAAGGGAGAAGACATTTCTTTATATGCTTCTTTTTTTTCTTTACTATATTTTTACTTTTCTATTCTTTTTTAGTTTGCATTAGTATTTATCTTTTTAATTGAAACTTTAAATACAGATATTTTGCATACACAATAATGGCAGTAATCAATCCCCATCACAGCTATCGAAACCCTAAACTCATTGATGCTATACATGCAAATGATATCCATTGATGCTATCCATGCATATGAGAACCTGATTATAAATCCAGATAGAGTGAAGATCAAAGAAACAAGAACTACATAGATTTTACTTGAATTCTACTCTGGGATAAATACAAAATTCTGAAAACTGTTACAGGAATTTCTCACCCTTTTTCACATTGAGCTAATTAAGACAGAATGTCTTTGAATGCTTTTTCCCAGATTTCTGTCCACCTGAGCTAAGTTGCTGTTGGCAAAACAAAGGGTTAAGTGACTCACCCACTATCTCTTTATTCTCTTCTATTCTTTTCCCAGTTGCCCTACAATCTCTCATATTGTTGTATAGATCTCCCAAAATGCTGTTATTGTACCAAAGATCCTATAGTAGAATCTTATGGCTCCTGCACCAGGAAGGAGTAGAAGTAGCACAAATAGCTTTTTGCCCAAAATTTTGTAATCTATGGAACCTTGGATGTTTCATCATTAGAACTTTGCAAGACAGAGTTGTGCAGATTGGTCAATCAGACAAGCTGTGCTATTACCATTGCTAATGGTGAACCTCAGCCTAGAAATATATTGGGAGAATTTTTCTCCTTGAAAATTGCAGTGAAATAACCCTACAAGTTACAACACAAATAAGATAAAGACTTTGAAAAGGCCATTTGTAGAGTTCAACTTCAGTTCCCTATTAAAGATACTGAGATACTGAAGCCATGTGTTTCCTGTGCATCTTGTCACTATACTTTTTCCACTATTCCATTGATAGAAACAGACATGAAAGCACAAACCTGTTAAAATGTGGCCTTTATGATAGAAATACCTATTTAGAGTAAATTAATGTATCATTCTATGAATTTTATATAGAAAAAGTATACAGAAGCATAAATGAGTTAATAAATAAGTTAACACAGCATCAACATCCAACATACAAACATGTTATTAAATCTAAGATTACCAGTCCAAATAATAGCTCGACTCATTCTGAATGCAGATGATATCCAGTCCTCTATTTGCAAAGTAGATCTTCGTGTTTATCTATATGCTGTATATATAGACCATTTTAACACCAACGGAGTACGATGTTGCAACAGCATTTCCTGGATGTCCTCTTGTTATTAATGTTGCAACAAAATGACAATCACAATGAGAAAGCAATTTCCTAACAGGCAGTAATATTGATCTGGATACACAACAGTTTTGGTGCTAAAAAGCAAAGATCAAGGCACTTAAGAATAAATATGCCTGATTCTCAGTAAAAACTGGAAAATTTAGCAAAAATAGAAATCTGGGACAAATGCAAAAGCTGTAATCAATTTCTGTTCTTACTAGAAAAGTATATCTTAAACAGCTCTAAAAACCTTTTAAAGGTCAGTTTGCTGGCCTTGCTGTTGACTGAACTGAAAACATTTTTAAAAACTTTTTTGAATGATTTTGCTATCATCTGACAGATTTCTATGAACTACTTATTGTTACGTCCTTATTTGGTAATATATTCTGTTGGCCTGCCGCCTGATTGGTTGATCAGCGGTGGGAAGTTTGAACCGCTGTGATTGGGCGGCTTGGCTGCCGGAGCTCTATATAAACAGAGCCCTGGCCGCCAGCCGCTGTTCTTTTTCTGAAGCAGCTTTTAATAAAGTGCTGAAACGGACCTCGCTGTTGCGTCTTCCTTCTACCTGCGCTGATCTAACACTTATCATAGCCATATAATAAAAACATTGACATAGTGAATTCAGGGCTTATGTATGTATATATGTGCAAATGGAGGTATAGTATACACAGAGACATTCAATTAATATTGATCAGTTCTTGTGATCTGCAAGTGGCAGATAATCAACACTGATGGGTTTGTTTGTTTGTTTTTTGCTTTTTTTTTTGGTTATCCTCAGGCTGAAAAACATAACCCTCATGTAGAAGTCTCAAAACATGGGCTTTCCTTCACTGCTGAGTTAAAGAGCTCAAATCAGAAAACTATAGTAGCATTAATTGGTTGTCCTCAACTAGTCTCTGTTCTGCTTCTAAAGCTTCTGTTTTGCACCCTTGCCAGATGGAGGAGTCTCTGATACAGTATGTATGTATGTATGTATGTATGTATGTATGTATGTATGTATGTATGTATTTATTTATTTAAATTTATATGCCGCCTAACTCCTGAAGGACTCCGGGCAGTTCACAATAAAAACACAACAGCATAATATACTGTAAAAAAATTAAAATAAAGTTAAAATAAAATAACAAGAACACTCATATCCCATTTGGGGCCGGATCTTGCTGGATCACAATGTGAAAGAGCTGTTAAATCAAGTCATTGGTTAAACCCTTTGGTGTTGCTACCCTGCTGTTTTACATATAGACACCATACTAAAGATCACAGGCAGTGAAATAAGCCTGGCTGGAAGAGAGCAATTTTATGCAGGAAGTGTGAATGTACAATGTAATGATTGTTTGCATCCATAGAGAAACATAAGCTTCCTTGTTAGCATGCCATCATCCCACTATCTTAGATCTAAACTTTATATTTTGTAGTGCTCTGTAAATATTTTCAAACTCCTCAAGCAGAATCATTCATTGTAGCAAGAGAAAAATCAGACAACTTGTCCTTGGAGTGACTATTTAGCATCCCAACCTTAGCTACCATAGTTGAGAATGGAATTATAGGCTACTGCATGGCATTTCATAGCCATGTTCCAACATCTTTTTATGCTGATGTTGAAACTCTGCAAAATGAAAAAAATTATTGAGCATATTATATATACACACAAACTCATTTTTTCTGCACTTTCCTTTTCAATGTAGCCACCGGGTTCTCCTTAGTGATACACTTAAAAGTTGGAATAACCTTGACTGCAGAAAGAGGAAATTGGTTTGACAGAAACTGGAGCCACTCAGTTTGAATTTGTGGAAATTTAAATTAACCCTTACAACCAGGGATGGGCTTCAAAAATTTTAGCAAGGGGTTCTCTGTCTGGTTGCTGGGTGGGCGTGGCCATGGTGGGCGTGGCCTCCTGCACCATGGCAGGGTGTATGTGTGTTTGCCCTTCCCTTTCTTCAAGCCTCCAGGAGGACAACAACGGCCTCAGGCCCATTTCTGGCCTTCCTGAACTTCCAGTAGGCTTGTTTTTTGCCCTCCCTGAGCCTCGGTGCTCACCCTGCACTTACCTGGATCCAAAATGGGCCGCATGGGGACTCCTGAGAGGGGCAGGGCAGGATGAGCGGGGCCAACCGGAATGGGATTTGGGGGTTCTCCAAACTGCACCGAATCTTAGCTAGATGTTGTCCTGAACCCCTGCGAACCCCCAGGAGCCCACCCCTGCTTACAACTACAGGTAATCCTCAATTTATGACCACAATTGAGCCCATAATATCTTTTGCTAAGTGAGAAATTTGTTAAGTGAGTTTTGCCCCATTTTATGACTTTTCTTGCCAAATTTGTTAAGTGAATCACTGCAGTTGTTAAACTAGTAACAGGATTGTTAAGTGAATTTGATTTCCCCATTGAGTTTGCTAGTCAGGAGGTCGCAAAAGGGCATCATATGACCTGGGACATTGCAACTGTCATAAATGTGAGTCAGTTGTCAAGGATCTGAATGTAAATCATATGACTGTAGGGATGCTGTCATGGTCATAAAGGTGAAAATGTATAAATGTATAAATGTGAAAAAAGTCACTTTTTTCAGCGCCATTGTAACTTTGAACGGTCAGTAAGCTAACTGTTATAAGTGGAGGACTACCTGTATATTGTTAGATGCTCTGTGTAGGCCCTTTCAGGTTTATAGGGGCCCAAATGACTTCCAGCTTTTGCGACTCCTAACTATAATAAAAATGAAATGTAATAATGTATGAAATCAAGACATGGCCAAATAATAAAAAGACACCCCCCCTCATATTATTTGAACATTTTAAAATATAGTGTTCAAAAATTGAGCTTTCTCTTGAGCATGATGCTCAGGCTAAATTGCTATCTAGACTCGAACCTCTAACTGGGTCTGGTGTTATGTTTGCATATGCACACACAAACAGTCATGCACAGATATGAATTCCACACACATTAGGATGAAGAAAAGTGTAATGGATTTTTTTCACAGAAACTGCAGACCTGTGCACTGTTGGTCTTAATTTGCCAGAAAAGGCAGCCACACTTTACAAACTGTTTATGTTTTCCCACTAGGGATTTAGACCAGTAATCAGTATGCATTTCTCCATACCTATTTACTGGCAGGATGCAGAGTTACAATCACAGTCAGATCCTGGAACCTCCCTGGGGATTTCCCTTTAATTAAATTAGTGGAGAAAGCACAGCACTTTCCTTAATTTAAAGTATTAAAGTACCAAGGAAGCATGAGACACCTTTTGTACTAGGAATTTCACAAGTCTTTTAGCTTGGCTACCTTTTCTAGAACAAAACTGGAAAGGCTGAACCAAGACATTTGAATAATGGCCAAAGAAAAATGAACAGCATGGATTTCAAATAGCAGAGAGCAACATAACATTTCCTTTGAAGGAAATCTCAGTAAGGGAGGTATAGAATAATGGAGTTAGCTATCAATTACTTTGTCTTTTATCTAAGTTGAAAAATGATTTGCCTATTCTATTCCCTTCTGACCATATGAGAAGGGTGACTTGAACACATTCAAGAAGAAAGTGTTGCAAAATAAAGATCATTGCAGCATACAATGAATTATCTGCATACATGGCTATTAAGTAAGATACACAATGGAAAAATCCACTAATGCATTGTTGAACATTAGTCTGAAAGAAGGGACTAATTCCATGGTGGGTGATAGGAGGGGATGGATTGGAGAGGTGCAAAAGGATGAAGTTGTTCCTCATAACAGGGAACAACCCACAGATATGATTCATCTATCTTTGTAAAAGGATTGGAGAGGCAGTTTCACTCCATATCTGGAATATGGAGACAATGAAGAAGGTGGATAGGACTGGCCCTGAGCAGCATCTTCCTGAACCATTATCTAAATCAGGGCTGTCCAACCTTGGCAACTTTAAGACTTGTGGACTTCAACTCCCAAAATTCCCCAGCCAGACTAATTCTCTCCCCAGCCAGGGGAATTCTTTCTTCTTTCTCTTTATTCCATGTACTTTTTGGATTGCAACCCTGGTATGTCACTTGAAGATCCAAATAAACTGGCCCCCAAAAAAGTTATGTACACTTTCTTCAAAGTTAGCAAACTATCACCCAAGTACAAAGTTATCCTGGATAATAAATAAGATTACAAAATATGAAAATGAACAGAGTAGAGATAAAGTTGTCAACAAGAGAAAATTATTGTACAAAAAAACAGAAAAAACCCTACTTATAACACAATGATGCCATCTACTGATGCTTTATCTGTTCTACAACAGTTGGAACAGGTTTTTGTTTTGTTTTTTAACCTAAGAGCAAGTGATAGATAGGAGGGAGGAAAATAGATCTACTGGTAGAACTACTGATGTTTTGCAACAAATCAACAACTACAACTTAATTTAACTCTCCAAAACAGCAGCATAATACTGGAAATTACTTTTCTTCAGTAATTCACCATATATTATAGAAATGAAAATAATATTAGAGTCATTAAGAGAGAATATTTGAACTGTGAGTTTCTTACCTGTGTCAGTAACTTATAATAAATTAATTATCAAAAACTATTTAAGTATGTCTTGTTTGCATCAAACTCCAGCTGGGATTGTAAAGTTTTAGAAAAAAAATTAAAGTACCAATAGTTCCTGCAACCAAGAAACCTGCTCATCTGGTCTTTGTAATTTTTGTTTTCTTATAATGTCCTAGCAGTGTGTGTGAGTGAACTGAGGCAAAGAGACTGAAAAATGACAAGGGAGACTTATAAAGTTTTTTCTATAGTTGCCCAATTCTTTGGTGGAAGTTGGGTCACTTTAAAGACTTCATGGTCATATAAAAATTAGTCCTTCAATGAGGTAGGTCCAGAATCTTTTAGAATATGGAAAGAAATACTTAGTCCATAGAGTAATTTTTTCCCAACCAAAATGATGCATTTGCCCCTACAGCTCAAGAAAATGGATATCACATTTTAAAACCCTTATCTGTTGATACAGTTTAACAATCCCCTCTTAGAATAGTTGGAGTCTGGTCAAATTCCTGAAGAGAACTAAACTTCTATTTCCTTTGGCTACTATTGCACTGTCATCATTTCTACTCCCTAATTCTCAAAAGAGTTTAGTTTGAAGCTGAACACAATTGATTTCATAATCTTTACTTCTGTCAACACAAAAAAAATCTGAGAACAACATTATGGTCATTGAATATCTAATGGGGTGATGGGAGTCAAAAACCCAGTGATTTCCCATGGGTGGGAGGATAGAATACTCATGATTTCTGCAGAATTTCAACGCTTCAAGTGACAGCTCTAGCTTTGCTGTGATTTCAGAAACACTACAGCAAACCCAGCAGTATATCAACATACCTTATACCATGAGACAACTAAGTCTAGACCTAATTCTGCCACATTCCAATCTACATGTCAGAAATAATCTTTCATATTTAAAAATAATTTATCCAGAAAAATGCTTTGCCATTAAATATTAATATCTGAAGTAGATACACCCATTCCACTTTTTTCTCTGATAAACGTTTTTCAGGTTTCAGAATTATCCCACTGCAAACTTAGAGGAACAGAACAGACACTTCTTCTCGTTCTCTTTTTAATTCGTTTTTAAATTATAGTCTGTCTACAGTGACAGAAGGCTCAATGAACCCTAAGAAAAGACAGCAGAGCCCCCCCCCCTCCCTTATTATCAGCTGGGGAAACAGCAAAATGATTAACAGAATTTAAACAAGTGGGGGGAGGGGGGAATTCTTAAAAATACTTAGCTTATGCATCATAGAAATCAACTCACAGAAAGCCTTCAGCTTTCTCGTGATGAACCAATACCAAAGTTGAACTAGTTGCAATAAATGTTTGCTTTGTGTTTAATTGATGTGCTTAAAATCAATCATCTTTCTGAAAGGAGTCAGTGAGTCAGAAAGGAGTCACTGAAGAACAGAAAGGTGTATGTATATACGAAAGGCAGTCTCAGTCCTTCCTTCGAAACGACGCTATAGAGCACTGCACACCAAGACAACTAGACACAAGAACAGTTTTTTCCCGAATGCCATCACTCT
>JANHFM010008263.1:206369-217477 GCA_032468115.1 Grayia smithii
GTATCCTTCCCCTGCCACGCCCACCAAGCCACGCCCACAGAACCGGTAGTAACAAAATTTAGATTTCACCCCTGCACTGCACTACACCAAACTGGCTCTGATATATGTGAGCACAAGGTTTTCATAAATAGCACACTGCCTGTTAATTCACACTGTAGTACCGGTAGCTTGATTTCCCTCCAGATACTGAAGAACACAACTGATACGGCACCGTTTCTTTATTCAGATAGCAAGGCTCACTTTTACACGTCTGACAGCTTGATTTAAGACACACAAAATCAATAACCCACCCCCTCTTCTTTCTGCAGTTTACAAGTTACAAACACCAACTCTGAGCAAAGATGGAAAGGGCAGGGGCTGCGTCACCAGGTTTCTTTGGGGACTGGGTTTCAAATTGAGCGGGATCCAAACAGGTAGCTTGGCAAGACTTGCACTTTGCCCTGTACCCAAAAGGTGTAAAGAAAGTTCGCGTTAGAAGATCTTTTCTTTTAAACTAGTTGGCATTCAAAGAAAACTACACCTCAGTTTGGACTGATTATTTCTTTCTCACTCACAGCAAGATGTTTCCCATCATTTGAAAAAAGTAGGGAGGTTAACAACCGGCGAGGGCCGTTTTGTTTGTCTCCTACGTCACATGTTTTTCAACAGCGTTTACCAACCACCTCCGGGTAAGCCGTGGTTGCTGACGCGCAGAGGCTGCCACGTCAAGAAGCAGGAAGGGAAATAAATTCCTAATTTGGGCTCGGAATGCGGCGACGTTTGATTGGCTGCTAAGGAGAGGTGGGGCGGGTGAGCGAACAGCTGGCTTCAGTTACTGGACTCTAATCCTTTCAACAATGGAGTGCATAAACTCTTCCGAGACTTGGAAATTCCCCGCCCTTAGCTCAGCATAATATGAGCCTTTGGTGATGCCTGCTGATAATTTACTTGATCGCAGACTCTTTCTAAGTGTCCTTCGAAAACAAGTAAATGAATATAACTTTCTCTTCCTTCCCAGCGTATCTGCAAGCGTCTTTGAAAGGGGACCGATTTCGTTTTCCTTTTAGTTCTTTCATTTGCTGAACCACAAGGAAGAAAACCTGAAATTAAGGAGTTAAAAATGTGCTCAGTTTAAGATCTGATTGGCCTTCTACTTTTTTTCCAGTATGTCATTACACAATTCAACAAAGGGTAACTTGAACTGTAGAGTGTAAATAGGGAGGCCTTTTTTAAAAAAAACAACAAAATGTTGTAACCTTTTAGCTGTACTGTAATTGGTTATCAGACAATAACTCCACCAGGTATTAGATTTATAAGATACTGAAAA
The DNA here is from genome assembly GCA_032468115.1 of Grayia smithii. Lineage (NCBI taxonomy): Eukaryota > Metazoa > Chordata > Lepidosauria > Squamata > Grayiidae > Grayia > Grayia smithii. Next base: position 207,676 of record JANHFM010008263.1, read on the forward strand.
ATATATATTTCTTTGGAATCTAGAGTAAAAGAATAAAAACTATCCTGGATTTTGAGTTTTGCAACAGTTGGGAATATAAGTTTTGCTAGTGCGATTCCCAAATAACGGCTGGGAGAACATTCCTTGTAAAAATTCAAAGTTCAAAATCCCAACAAGTTTTTGAATCATTAATTCACAATCTAGTATACAGTAAGTTAGAGTCAATAATATCTGTTCTATGCTTGCTATAGTCTGATTGAATGTTCCCTTCATCTCATAAATCAATAACCAACAGAAGAACAGAATAGAATCATGGGGCTGCAAGGAGCTATGGAGGACTTCTAGTTCAACTCCCTGCCCATGGCAGGAGACTTCATGTTGTCCAATCTTGAAAACTTCCAGTGATGAAGCACCCACAACTCTGAGAGAATTGGTTAATTGTTTTCACTGCCAGGAAATTTCTCCTTAGTTCCAGGTTGAATCTCTTTGACAAGCTTCCACCCATTGCTTCTTGTCTTACCCACAGGTACTTTGGAGAATAAGTCAACCCCCTTTTCTCTGTGACAGCTCAAGTACCAGAAGACAGTTTTGTCTGTGTCTGAGTCTTCATTGTTTGAGTTAATTTAACTCTAGAAAATAATATATGTCATTCAGGATAGAGAACTGTGAAGTCCTTGGTGTTCTCTGAGCTTGGTTATTTGCTTGCAGACATTACCCCAAGTAGGTTACATGATCAGTGCTGCTGTGTATTGATGTTATCTAGTTGGGTAATGAAATGTCTGCAAACACCAACAATTCTACAGTTAACATTTCTAAGCCATCAAGCCTGTGCAAATGATGAAGGCAGAGTAGCACCACATAATTTAGAGACAATGGAGCCATCTATGCTATTACGTTATAATTTGCTTTAGTTTAGGGCGTTGTATGAATCCAGTCATTGTGATTTTGAAGTTACACTTCATTATGACAGTGCAGGGCATGAATCCAGCCATAAAAAGAAGCTTCCTTGCCACCTTCACTTGTATTTTTAAGGGGGAAAAGGACACCTTCAGAAAAAATAAAACTGCTTGTACCAACAAGGAAAACCTTGTTGCTGCAAGTATTTTGTGTTTTCCTCCTTGACAGATATGCCATGGTAAGAAATATTACCGTGGTGGGAATATCCTGGAGATTCATCAGCAGAAGATGACAATATCTGGGTTCCACATGAAATTCCGTGAATTAAGCAAACCGGTTATGTAATATAAAGCTTATCTGGTAGTATCTGGGACCAGTACTGTAGATACTTAGAACATAAATCAAATTAGAAATGACTCATAAATAATTATGAACAGGGATCCTCTAAAACTGTTTCTTATTCCGTGAGATTCAAGTAAATAAATAAAACAAGCTTCTCTGAGTGAAATAAAATGTCTTCATAGATTATAGCTCATTTGCATTAGAAGACCAGACTTTGTGGAACTACTTCTGAATAAACTGAGTATAATAAGATAACTTGGTTTATGCATTTATTTTAATCCAAAATAATTTGAATCCATTTACCTGGCAGTTTTTCTGTATGAACGATTTAGTAGTTCTAGGTAAGTAAAACTTTGTTGCAACTCATCTGAAAAGAAACCAGACTAAACTAGTAGAGAGTAGATCACAATTATTTCCACTTCCTTCTCTTGAGGCTAATCTGTAACACTGAGTTCCTGGTAAAGACCATTTTGCATAAATTACAGGCTTTGCTGTGTTTTCTAATCTCACAGAAGCCATGAGTTAGGGCAGAGGTGTCAAACTTGCGCTGTTCGTATCAGGACCTTTTTCCTCTGCTAAACTGGGCATGACCAGGGCGTGATGAATCTGACCTGAGGGCTGTGAGTTTGGCAGTCATCAGTTAGGGCCTCCTCAATATATTAGTGGCAAAGGCCAGTGAGGCTATTGTACACAGCTGTATTTTTCAACATCAGCAACTTTAAGATGTGTGAACTTCAGTTCCCAGAATTCTTAAGCCAGTATGCATAACGTTGCTGGGATTGGACTGGTATACAGGATTGTTTCTAATATCAAAGATTTTAGCTACAGTTTGGTTCTAGATAACTTATCAGATGAATAGTTTCCTATCAACATTAATATGTTGTGTAAATGTGTAAATGTGGAGCAGAAGCAGAAAATAGATATCTGGATGTATAACCCTGATGATTGTATATTGTTGTTGTTATAAATGCTGAGAATTAGAACTTTAATGTATTAATGCCTGTCCTACAAAATGGTGCAGCATACAGTCCCCCGCTCAATACTCTTCAGACTATTTAGCTTGGCCATTAGATGGAAAGATGCAATTTGCTGACATCTAGTGGATGTTCGGAATTTTACACCCCAAAATGGCAACCTTACTTCTATACCAGGGGTGTCAAACTTGCGGCATCACATTGCCACGTGATGTATTGCGACTTTTTCCCCTTTCCCTAAACCGGGGTTGGGCGTGGCCATGTGGCACATCTGGCCCACAAGTTTGACAACCCTCTTCTATACTATTTACAACTGGCAATTTATTCTAAGCATTTTTTGTTGTCTTTCTCTGTTCTCCAGTTCTCCCTCTGCAATAGGTGGTATATGATTAGGCATGATCTAATGGGTTGGGATTCTGTGACTGATTGCTTTTCATTTTGAGAATATTGTACAACCCCAGCAATTCTGCCTATCCTGAAAACAGACAAAGGATTATAAAAAGAAGGGTTCTTTATACCAACATATGATGAATACTGTTTTAGACAGGGGTGGGTTCTACTTACCTTTCCTACCGGTTCTAAAGGTGCACACGCTTTTCGCATGGTCTGGGTGCACGGCACACGCGTCCGGTGCGTGTGCTTCCTGCACGTGTGCTCCAGATGGGCGCTCCTACGCATGCGCAGAAGCTTTTTTTGACAGAAAAACATCAAAGTTTCCTGTGCATGTGTGCAAGCGCGCTCTGGGCGCGAAACGGTAAGTACGGGCATGCGGGGGGGCAGTGGTCCGGGATGCGTAGAACCGGTTCAGTGATATCACAGCGTCACCGCTACCTATTTGCACGAACTGGACCGAACCGGGGGCAACCCACCACTGGTTTTAGAACATTCCCCACAATAATCAACCCTTGGTGTGTCTGTAAATCAAAATAGTTTTTCTGTATAGTATAGGGAAAAAAATGGCCACCCAGTGATCTCTGGTTGACATTCAGTGTGCCACTAAAAACTGAACTGTGAGTATTTGTGGTAATTGCTGATCTTACAAGATATACATGATGCTTCCATTTGGGATCTGTTTCAAAACTCGGAAATATTTGAAAGTGGAGAAGCTACTCCCACTGGTGCCCCTTTGAGATTTTATTATTTTTGAACCTCAAACTCAGATGACACATTAGAACTTTTACAGACTTGTAATATTAACAAATATGTCCTTTTTCCAAAAGAACATCTTATCCTGTCACTGAATTTAGATATCTGGAGCCAAAGTTATTAGGACAGGATAAAAAAAACCCAAAACAAATTCTGCAGCCAAGGAAAACTTGAACTTGTGTTACAAAAGAATGATTTGGCAGGATGGCTGCTGTTCAAAAGAAGGTGGGACTGGCTATAAAAATATAGGACGTGCAAGTTTGTAGGCATATCTAACATGTCTTTTGGATCCAGACCATGTTCAAAACCCCTTTTAGAATATGTAATTTCTGAGCAAGGCAGAACAAGCTTTTCTAATCCTGTAGATCATCTGCCTCTTGCACTATTCTGGGCTTGCTTGTTCTGTTAACTGTTTGGCAAAATTTATGTTCCCCACCCAAACAGCTGGCCTAACTTTAAAGAATCTTGTTTTAACGGATCCATCATTACAGTTTTATGACAACAAGATTGTAGTTGAGGGAAACAGTAAATATTCCACAACAGGGCAAGTGCTATACATGTTCCTGATCTACTGAAGTATGTGTGAGGAATTGTTTTGCATTCAACTATTACAGAAGATGTCCAAGGTCCCTTTCAAACTTTATTATTCTGTTAGACCAGATTTAGTCTGCAAAAATGTGGATAGCCACTGGATAGTAGCAAAATAACAACCACTACAAAACAAAAGGCTTGAATCTCTGCTGCTGTTTAGTGGTTGACTAAAATTTTACGGAGAAAGGAAAGAAAAACTACTTGCTATTACAGCATTCCTGCTATTTTAATCAAAATGCCAATAAGGGATTTTTTAAAAAGTACATAATAAAAGGATATCAAAGTAGCAGTTAAAGCCAAAACTAAAGGAATGTATTATTTTCAATAAGTTTCAAGTTCTCTTTTCTCATCAATGGAAACATTTCATTTGCTTCGAAACCTTGTAACAAATACTTAGTGAAACCTTAGTTCTAACCCATCTGTTTCCTGAATACTTTTCTTAAGAAAAAATATCCTCTTGATATAGAACTATATACATATTGTAATGTGTTATGAATACTATTCAAATTGAATGCATTTCTACCACGAATCTTCCCAAAGCAGTATGAAATCGACCCCAATTGTCTACTGTTCCCAACTTTGAAATGCAGAGAACGTAATCTTCCTCCAACTGACCAACAGAGGAATGAAAAATATTCCAGGTCTTGCCCTCTGAAATATCACTGGGAACCAAGTTAAAAAAACAAAACACTTCATCCTGGTTCGGACGGTTCGTGCGAGCCGGTAGCGGTGATGATGTCAGCGAACCAGTTCTCCATGACTGTGAACTGGGCCCTCCCACCTGCCCTTGCGTTATACCTACCTTTATTTGTTGGTTTTTAGCCCAGCTGATAGGTCCATCTTAGTGGATGGACCATCTTAGTGGATTGCCGCGCCTCAGCTGGGCAAAAATCTAATGCGCTTTGCGGCTATTGCACGCAAAGCGCGTGCACGAAGAGAACTGGTAGTAACACCGGTTTGAACCCACCACTGCTTCATTCTCTTTCCAGACAAAAATGAATTAAATAAATACATTGTTAGTATCCATGCATAGGCTATGTTTTAGCTATGTGTATTTGTGTGCATATATCTGCTGGTTTGCATTCCCCCCTCCCCAAACCTCTGGAATGATTACCATGTAAGGACTAGGAAGCTTAATAGTAAACAATGAGAAGAAAATACCAAACTCATAGACTTCATGACCACCCAACTGCTTGCAGTTTTAAAAAAACATTGCGACTTGTGGAGGAAATCTTATTGCATTTTTCCGAATAACTCTGGTGAGGTTGCATGTTTATAAGTGAGCGAGATTAGGAGAGGAGAGGAAAGAGTTCAGTTCCCAGTTCTAAACAGTGCATATAAGAAAAGGCTACCCCAGGAAGACAATGCTGAATTTTGCTCAGGATGGGGTGAGGCAAAAATGAATCTCCCACACAGGGCACAAAGCACAAGCACAGAGGGAATATCAGTAATTGGCAAAATAAAAGCAAGTCAATACCTGGAGCACATGGCTATTATATAAAGGTGTTGGACTAATTTACAGATTCAGAGGGATCTCTCATTAATTCTCTCCAGCCAGGATGGTGCCTAGAGATCAACATGAGGCAAATGAATTATGGATAGGGAAGTAATATGCATGGCACACTATAACTGAGGGTTTTTTGGGTGTTTTTGGAAAACTGGGGGATTCGTGAACAATTTTTTAATTAAGAAAAGTTTGCAATAGGAAGAGCTATTATAAAAAATGTTCATCAATGTTCATTACTTTCCTCAGTTTTTTAGAAGGTGAAGTTTGTTTTTTTCTTTGGAAAGAAGTATACTGGAATTTCCAGTTTCCTTTAGAAGTTATATAATAGATTTTCTGTTTCCCACCCCCAAATGGGGGTAAATGCATTACAGATTTTTAACAACTGAATTTGAAAAAGATTCCAAAAGCCAGGGGTGGAGGACAAATTAAAAATTCCCCCCTCCCAACAAATGAAGGCTGTTTTGGGCAAAGCAGTGGTAGAAAACATGCTTTGTATGCGAAAAGAGATACTTCTTCCGCAGCATGCCTGACAAAAGGAATGGGACAACTTGCCAAAGCCAACTCGCTGTGGCCACCTCATTACAGCCAGGTCACCATTGGACAACTTGCTACAGACAACTCACTGTGGGACAACTCGCCTCAGGACAATTTATCAATTCAATTATTTAAAATAAAAAAAGTTTTTAATTTTTATCATTCAGATTTCATTTTGTCCCTCCTTTTGCATCCTTTCTTTAATGATTCTATTCCACCATTTCTAAGATATCAGTGTAATTCTTGTCTCTCTGTGAGTTGTCCCATGGCAAATTGGCCTCAGCAACTTGGCCATGGCAAGTTGGCTGTGATAAGTTGACTGTGGTGAGTTGGCCGCAGCGAATTGTCATGATAGACCCCTGACAAGGGCCTTTGTCAGGGAGCAGCTGCGAGATACTATACAGCATACACTCCAACTTCTCCCAACCTAAATCCTCCACAAGTTTTTGCAAAGCCCAGAATTAGAGTCAGTTTGGACATGCTAGTTGGGAGTTGGTCCAATATATCCTGAGGACATTAGGTTGAGGAAAGCTGCGAGATTCTTAAAAGAGATAATATTACTTTTTAGTTACAGTATAAACATTTTTCTTGCAAGTAAAAATGCTGGCTCTGCCTCTATTCTCTCACAGTTGTTGACTATTACCTTTCACTTTGAGTATTTGTTATTATCGCACATTCCAGTGGAAGTGGTTGACAGATGCAGTTTTCAGTATGTTTAGCAAGTAACTTTGGTCTTTTACAGATATTGCAACTTGTTTCCTATACTATGGTGAAGAAGGTCATGTCAAAGCCAGCATATTTAAATCTGCTTCGTCATCTGTGAAATCCCAGATGTTTGCTTTATTATGAATTTATCAAGATGAGGCGTGTTCCTTTAAATTACTGCATAAAATACCACATTTAGGTTGCTTCATAAATTAAGCAAAACAGTCTCAATGGCATATAATTAGCCTATGCCATTTGTCTAATAATTCCAGTTTCTGTTTGTTACATATGATGAAGGAAAGCAATACTTATGTGAGTATACTATTGTTGCTTAATTCTCATAATAATGGAAGAGCTGTAAGAATAAAACATGGTCTATCACCTGAATCTGCTGCTCACTGTAACTTTTACTGGAGAGTCCCCCTATAGAAAGAAGGCCTGGAAAGAGTATATTGACTTTTCCAACTCAAAAGCACCTTCCAGGAAGCCTTTCCAGAAGATGGCAAACTCCATACAATGTTTCAAGAAGTCTGAAGTCACATACAGTAATTCACATTAAACCAATATTTGTTGCCAGTGTTTGGTATATAAACTACTATTAGCTGACTTCATGCAATATATTAAGCCAGTGTTTCCCAACTTCAGCAGTTTTATGATGTATAATTTTAATTCCCAGAATTCTCCAGCCAACAGGCTCATAATTAAGAATTCTTGAAGTTAAAGTCCACATATCTTAAGGCTGTTGAGTTTGGGAAACACTGCACTAAGCCATAAATCATATTTTACAAACTGCAATGGTAAATTCAGATAATACTTCAAGGCAGTATCAAAGAAGCTACTTTATATCTTAGCATGTTGGGTAGAACACTCCTAGAATGCTATTAGGAGTATATATGCTGTCATCTTTTAAAACATGGGTTGGAATTGCATTAGCTGGGCACAACCCTACCTGTAATTTGGACTCATGGAGTGATAACATAAGGGTTCAGCTGAAAAACCATTGCAACACAATTAAGATTTTTTTTTAACCAATGAGCTTCTTGCTATGATACTGCTAATATCTTTAGCCCCTGTGAAAATATGTCAGCCCAAAAAGAAGAACAAAATACATCATGCTCTTCTACTGCAGGCTCCATTATCATGCCACTAACAATGGAACAGCTGATTAGGGCACCGGGCATTGAGGCTCAGCTTTGCAGAATTCCCCAAAATTTAACAATCAGCTCTTTTGAGCTGGGGCAAGTCACCTCTGAGTACATCACTGTCTATGTGTCACCTGACTTTGCCATTGACAAAGTAATTGGCAAATTATGTCAGACTATTTTACACCTTGGAATGGCTGTGATTACCATCAGTTTAATGGAGAAAACAGCAATTTAACCCCAGTAGAACTAAGGACAATTTAAAACTATCTTGTACATGGATTGGTGTCACCAGGGAGATATGGTAAAAACAAGATGTTGCCACAGAATGTTTGTCCCTTGGTTGGAGGAGAATGAGGCAATTACTGCACACCTGCTGGGTTTAATCTATTTATAAAAAAAATAATGTTACAGAGATGCTCTGTAGCTCCCAGATTCTTTTTCTCAAGGAAATTAAACCTGGGACATGGCTCTCAGATTTCTAACATTTGGAACAGTGGTGAGTGTGAAGCAGATTGTGGTCAGCCCAACTCCTCTGGGTGTTTCCCCAATAGCATATCTATTGACTGAATGGATAAGATTAAATAGCCCAACCCAAGTTTAAGTAGCTGGACAAGTTTCAGTTTTTAAATTAAAGTTGGGTAGACACCATTGCTAACTTAGCTACCGTGTAATAATTTTACCTTCTGTATAATAACTTAGCAAATATAAAAATATGAAAAATGTTCAGGATTTATGTTGGATACAAGCTTTTGTTCTGGGTGTTGCCATTTTTCTTTGGCTCTGTCACTGAACCCTTACTGCCAAGAATAGGCAGGTAAATGTTTCTGATTTGAGGGCCTTTGTTGGCATGACACAACTTGTTGGCACCGAACAGGATCAGAAGAAATGGGAGACCTGCCTTCTTCCTTCTTTTTTGCTTTTCTGTTGCTTACTTTGATCCATCTGTCTCATGATGTCCAATCAATAACTACAGTACTATGGTAACCATGGAAGAAAGGCAAGAGATGGAAAATGTTCATTTGCTCATTCATACTTATCACAGCATCTATGAATAGTTTTTGAACTTTCTAGTTTGATTACTTTCTGGCACAAATTATGAACCATAGCTTGCTGGAAAACTATCTGTATTCCCCAGGTCCAGACCCACAAATTAAGTGACAGTTGAGACTAAGATTTTGGAAATCTGTCTGTTTTTTTAAAATAATAATTTTATTAAGCATTACAACTAAAAAGATTAAAAACTAATATAAACTAAGAAAAGGAACAAAAAGAAAAAAATAGAAAAAATCTACTATAATAAAGAAAAAGAAAAGAAATATATAAAGAAATGAGTCTCAGTTGAAGTTTCCCTTTTATTAAGGGACAGACAGAATTATTTTACAATAACTAGGTAGTAGATTTCCTCAATCAATGGCTTTTCTATTTTCAGAGTATGCTTAATATTTGGCGTGTGCAGGAGCTGGCAGTGTTTAGTCAATGCTGAAACTTTAGTCAATGCTGATCTTGAAAAAGATAAATAGGATTGAATCTGGTTATATGGAGATGATCAAGGAATCTGGGTTTGCAGTCTAAGCTCAGAAGTCAAGGAAACTTTCTAAAAAAATGCAGTGACAAACTACTCTCAAATAGTTGTCAAGAACATTACATGAACATGAAGTCACCAGAAGTCAAGTGCAATGTGACTGAAATTTTACTGTTACTGCTGCCATTTCATATAGATCAACTGTCATGTAATTTAATCTCTCCTCAGCCTAATCCCTATTTATTAGGTGCCAAGCTGGGAACAAATGCCAGTCAAACAATACGGCATATGAAGAACTACTATAACTTGAATATGTTAAAAGTTTTACATAAATATGAGTTGTTGATATTAGATTTCTTCTTCTTTTTTTATAGGACATTGCCCCATTTTTGATTCTGGATTTTCTGATTGAACTGTTTCTGTGATGCCATAGTATTCCTTGTACTATGGCTATCGGTTT
>JANHFM010008263.1:228502-256409 GCA_032468115.1 Grayia smithii
TTTCTTTTATGTACACTGAGAGAGTATGCACCAAGACAAATTCCTTGTGTGTCCAATCACACTTGGCCAATAAAGAAGTCTATTCTATTCTTTGAATTTATTGGAATTTACTCCCACATTACTCCATAGGGGTTAGCATAGCTTGCCATAGAATTCCCCTTTTAGAAAACAGAGCATATTTTCACAGATAAAACTTATAAAAACAAAAAATAAGCAATTATCCACAATTAGACTTCTTGTCATTTTAACTAGTCAATGAGATGTATATTCTTGCATCACTTACATGTTGGTTTAAATTATGACCCTTTTCTATATCTATTTATCTTAAAGCTTCAAAATGTAGTATGAAATGCTCTATTGATACTGGGGGAGGGGAGCCTTTATGCCAGTCTAAAATTTGACCCACTTTACAGTTTTTGCAAAAATACATTTGTAGTACGTATAATAAAAGACAAGAGGAAAAAAAGGCAGGAGAATCAAATAATATTGTATCAATTGAAAACATTCTGCAGAAGGTTTTTATAGGCATATTGAGAAAAGAGGTTTATAAAATAAAATGTTGAAGTGGGAATGTGTTTTAAGTATAGTATGCTGCCACTAAATATGCAGGCAAATGTAAGAGCATTTGAGAATTGCATGGATGGAATTAGAATTTTGGTGGCACAAGCTAAAAAATGGAATCTATGCATTACAGTGCAAGCTACGGAAGCTCAACCAATCAGTTGCAACATTGGAGTGTAAAGTCACACTACAGTAATAATATATGACTCATACTATTACCTGAAGGACCAATTGTAGGTATTACTGATAGAAATGTAACCTAAATAACAAAGGAGCCTCAACAGATGACTGTCAGTGTCTTCATTGTAATTGCTTACGGGAACTCCTCCCGAGAGGGCTACAATTTAAAATAAAAAGCCATTAAATGAATTTAATGCTTTGGTTTGTTGCAAAGCCTACAGAGACAAAACTAGTTATCGTGAAAAATAGGGTTCATGCCTCCAATTCAGTAATGCAGATGATGAAAAGAGGAAGGAAAACTAGGGCTTTCCATTTGCACTATGTTTAATAAGGATGATCTGTAACTGACTAGCATGGATTTTTTTCCCCTCATCTGCAGTCAACATTATTGTATGCACAAAAGGCATACAATTCCTTTAAGAAAAAGAGTTTTACCCAAAAGTCTTGAAATTACTTGTTCTTGAAAATGTGTTAGTTTAATATTAGTTGATTGCTAAATTCTATCACAGATGAACTGCCACACTTGTATTTTAGTACGGTTCATTATGGTGCTTTCCTCATTTTTTTCCTTCACAACTCCTGGCTCAATATGACCCATTTAAATTCAATCTTTCTTTTGCTGATGTTTCCCCCCTACAGCAACCTTGGCTCCTTGCTGTTCAGTTCTCAGAGACAAACAAATGGACAGAGTCTCAACCCTCCCCCCTTTATATAATATATTTCCAACAGTTCATGGGTTGGAAGAAATAAAAAGAAAATGATTAAAAATGGCCTCAAGAGACATGTATATCTGTACTTCCTTTGTAGTTTATATGTGGTCATTCTGCATAGTTTCTTGGTAAGAGCAATTCCCACATAGTTCATAGTATCTTGCTGCCTCCTTTTGCTCTTGTTTCAAGTGCTCCATTGGAATAAATATACTAAATCCATACCAATTTTTTATTAGCGTGGCACCAGTACAAATCCAGCAGTCAAACTGTCACCCAGATATCTAAAAATATAAACTTTTAGTTCTAAATCCAGTTACTTCTAATACTGAAAGTTTCCATGATGTCTGTTCAAGACTAAAACAGTTGTGTTCTCATAAATTTTAGGATGAGGTGGCAAATAGGCCAGAAAGAAATCAAGATAAGAAACAGAATCATAAGAAATAATCTATGTATCCAGGAGTTACTATTTTTAAATGCAAGGTGCTTACTACTGAGCAGACACCTACAGAATGACACTGCATGCCATATTCTGTTCCTGTTTGATAATCTGGAAGAAGCTGTTCAGGATTTTACAATACATGGCTTTGTTGTTATTGTGTCTATTTATAGTTTGACTTGATAGACAAAGGGCGTTCATAAGAACAAATGCAGACTGTTAATAAAAATGAATATAGTCTGACCTGCAAAAAGATGGAGTTATTTAATTGTTCTTGAACAGCACAATTTGAAAATATTTAGCATCTTGATAGAATTGTTGAGCTTTTATTTAAAAAGTATCTGTGAGAAATATTCAAAATGCTAATTGTATATATAGATTTAAAAAATAAATTTTGACAAGATCAATGAAGTATTAGAGAAAGACAGGTATGAAAGTGTAAATAACAACAAAAATGTCTAATACTTAATCAGAGTGGGCTATGTTAATCCATGAATGTAATATTTGGAATTCTTCTGGTTGAAATTAACATTTTTAGAGGAAGAGTTAGAAGATTAATGTCCAGAATGACCAATCATCTGTGGAGATTGCTGGTTATTGCTAGCATCAACAGAGGGATAGTCTCATGATTATGTGAAGTGATATTACCACTTTATGAGATGATGAGATCACACTTGGAATACTGCATCCAGTTCTGGTCACCACAATACAAAAAAAGATATTGAGACCCTAGAAAGAGTGCAGAGAAGAGCAACAAAGATAATAAGGGGGATATGATGAACCATTGAGGGAACTAAGTATGTTTAATTTAACAAAGAGAAGACTAGAGATGATATGATAGTCTTCCAGTACTTGAAGGGGTATCGCAGAGAAGAGAGGTTTGATTTATTCTCCAAAAGCACCTGAGAGCAGGACAAGAAATAAGGGATGGAAGATTATTAAAGAGAGATGTTTAATGTTTAGAACTAAGGAGAAATTTCCTGACAGTGAGAACAATTAATCAATGGAATAACTTGCTTCCAGACATTGTGGGTGCTCCGTCACTGGAGGTTTTCAATAAAAGCCTGGATAGCCATTTTCCAGAATGGTATAGGGTTTTCTGCTTGAGTAAAGGGTTGGACTAGATAGAAGATCTCCAAGGTCTTTTCAACTCTATTATTCTATGTTCTATGTTCTAACCATTATTCTCAGTGGATCTTCCATTATTGTGTTATTATATAATGAGGGTAGGCAATAACTTTATACTTTGAGTTCCAGGGGAAGAAGTTGAGTGAAACAAAGAAAAACATAAAGCTGTTTATGATCAGGCCTTTATGCCTTTTGACTTGAATTCTGGATTATGCTTTGTTTCTGTGCTCAATTTGTTGAGCTAAGCAACATTTTCAGTGTAGCGTTTTAAACATATACTATACAATTGTAATCTCAACTTCAACTGGTACAATCTTTTACAGATTCAAAATTGCTTATTTGTCATTCACATCTAGTTTAATTCATGCTACAATGTTCCAAAGAAACAAAGGCATGAATACCATTTAAATTAAAAGCATCTCTCCAGAGGACTTATACTTTTAAAAAAGTACAGCCTAACTAACCTTATTCCCACACACCAATCTGAATTATTTCTTGAGTAGCAGTAGCCTTAACCTATCACAACAAACACAACATTTGTGTATTGCTATTTTAAAGATTAAGATTAAGAGATGTATTCCAGCACAAGCTGCTGTGAGGTCCATCCCATTTTATTTTACGAAGAAATGGGTGAACAGACACACGATATACCTTTAATGTATGAATACGAAAACGTTGACAAAATCCTGATTTCCTTGTGGTCTTTTGATAATAAGTAGCTGCAGTAATTATTTGTCGAACTATTCAAGTAGTGCGTTTCTGACAAGATACAATTTCTTCCCTGCTAGGCAAAGCCCTATTAATAGCCCCAAACCAGGCGCTTTCTCCTTCCCTTCCCCCCCTCCAGCTGCTTTGACCATGTTCTTAAGGCGTGACTTTCCCAGTACTCGCGTCACTACTTCCACCCTGCTGAGGTCACCTACTATTAGCATATCAAGGAAAGCTCAGCCAATCAGAAGCGAGCCATCCAGTGACGGCTGCACTTTCCAAGATTATTAAGAGTCCTGTTTGTAGTAGGAGCATGTCAAATAGAAGGCGAGTGGCGGACGTGAGAGAAGCCTTCTCAAAACCCATCGTTAAGCAGTCGCTTCTACCGCAGGCGGGTCAGCCACGAACTGCCGGACCGGCCAATTACTTCATCGTTTCCGTGTTTTTCCCTTTCTCTAAGCACTGCGGAGGCTTCAGGGCACCGAGCTAACTTTATACGAAGCCAGACATGAGCCAAGGCCAGCGCTGGAATGGAAGCTACGTTAACAACAGCCGGGCGGATATGGTACCGGAGATCGCCGCCGCCGTAGGCTTTGTGTCCAGCTTATTCCGCACCCGCGGCTGCGTTAGTGAACAGCAACTTCAGGTTTTCAGTGAGGCTCTTGAAGAGGCGCTTGCAGGTGAGAGATGGCGCCTCCTTGAAGTGTATCCTAGGGATCTTTGACCAAGTCTGGGGAATCCAGCTTAACTTTTCTGTCCCTAAAAAAAAGTGAGATATTCACTTTTTTCTTTTTTCTTCTTTACTTTCTTCCCATCTTTAGTTTAATTAATCTCATCTGTGAATTTTCTATCACACAGAATACTTACTTTCAGCGTTTAATATTTGCCTGTCCTTTCTTTGTAATATGTCCTTTAATTGGAGATTTTTTTTTTTAAAAATGCATTCTTTAAAATATATTTTCCTGTAATAGCTACTCCTGGTTAGTAAACATATGTCTAACCCAGATGAGTGATAAATTCCCTCACTCCACAACTATAATCTGTTTTTACCAATTTGTTTTTTCCCCAACATTATGAGAATAAGCTATAATCCAGTGCTTCTAGAGGCACCACATTGGGGATTGCTGCACTGCAGCCCTGGGATTGAAAATTTGTGTCCTAAATTAGACTGGAAAAAAGTGTCCTTTGTTCTGGTGACCAAGGAAACTAGATTTTACTAGATCAAACTAGATAGAACAAGGAAACTAGCTTTCATAGTCCATTGGGAAGCAACTTTGCAGAGACATCAGGCTCAGCAAAACAAAAGGGAGAAATATATTTGAAGTCCTAGGATAAGAATGGAATAATTATTACTGCTCTAACCTTAAAAGTCATATTTGAACAGTTCCCACACAGCCCCTTTAAAAGCACAATTCTGTTCAGCAGGCCTTAACTTCCATGTCAGGGAAAAAGTGCAGAATTTCAGGCATGCTACTTAAGACTGCAACTAGTTTCAGGTTACAGGGCTCTCTTCATTTGGTTCACTAGTGTGCTATTAAGTATAAAATCTACTCAGACTTTATAACCACATTTATTATGGAATAGAGCTGTATACTTGCAGAGGAGGTCTGGCTATATACTAATTGCATTGTCTGCTAAGGAGATTTCAGTAATTACCGAAATGCTATGGATAATGCATTTAGTTTAAACCTTTTGGACTCCCCCTCCCCCCAGGCTTTGGTTTTTTTGTTATTTGAGTTTAAAAGGCTATTTATTGCCATGGTTTAGATAAATTGGTTTTATTTGTTCTCTGTGTAGGGATTATTTACAGTTCTTATTGGAAATGACTTTTTTTTTCTCAACCAACAATTTAACTCTTCACTGTGCTGTCATTCTATAAAAGAAAGAGGGATCTGGAGATCAGATGCTGGGTCATCTATCAGAGATACCCTAGTGCATCCTACATTGTGAGGGGATTCTACCAGATGAACTCTAAGATTCCTTCTATCCTTATGATTTTCTAATTCTAGAACTTTAATATATTGCTTGAAAAAAAATGAACGTTTGATTAGGTCAGACCCAAAACTCATAACGGGAGCCTCTACTTTTTAAGAAATTGCATTCTGCCACCAATTTTAGCTGAATGTCTCTTTGTGTGTAAAATGTATTCTATTTTTTGTTTGTCCTTTAGCTCCAATGATCTCTTACCATTTGTAATATTTTTCTTGTTCCTTTGCAGAGCATTACAAACATCACTGGTTCCCCGAGAAACCGTTCAAAGGGTCTGGCTACCGCTGCATACGTATCAACCATAAAATGGACCCTATCATCAGCAAAGCAGCTCGCCAGATTGGACTCAGCCTTCAGCAACTCTACCAGCTTTTGCCCAGTGAGCTCACACTCTGGGTAGACCCTTATGAAGTATCTTACCGAATAGGGGAGGATGGTTCCATCTGCGTTCTGTATGAAGCATCGGCGGCACCTGTGAGCTCCTACGGGATGCTCACCTGCAAAAATCAAATGATGCTAGGGCGCACTAGCCCTTCCAAAAGCTACATGATGACCGTCTCCAGCTAAGCACTCCTTATCCTTACTTTGCCAAGACATGGGCTACTGTATACCTCAACTTGAGGATGTATTTTTTTAAAAAATGAAGAGCTATTTATATTTTTTTTTTAAAAAAAGGAAATCCAAATTGATATTCAGTAGCAGGTACTACTCTTTTGTAGAGTGGTGCTAAGGTGCCTTTAAAAAGCTGTCTGCAGGCTTGCAAGTTTATTAAAAAAAAAAGCCAATATCTACCTAATTAGCATTGGATTGACAATTCTGGAATGTTGACCTGCCTGTTTGGGAAATGCAGGGTTAAAAATAAAAGTACAGGGGCTGGGCAGGGCTTAGCACTTTTAAACAGTGACAAATGATGGGGTAAATGCTACTACAACTGTGAATCTACAGGTCAGGATGGTAGTAAGTGCAGAATTGTGCAGGTGGATTTTCCATAAAATGTTCCTTTTCAGTTGATTATACTGACAAGCCACTACATCACCAGCTTTATATCATGTTCCAATTTTCAGCAATAGTTTTGTCTTTTTATGGCATAAACATTTTATTTAGATACCCAGTCACAACAGCAACTTTCTTTTTTGTCCAGTGGGTGATGGGTTGCTAAAAATCTGCCCATAATTTTGCACAAAAACCCAATTTCTTTCTGCACTTGATCCTAAATTTCATTCTCATGTAAAATTCCTATTGGTGCCTGAACGTGTGGTTTCTGTATATGGAATTTTGTTGATTAAAAGGTTCTAGGATGTGATCTGTGTAACTGGCTGGCTGGTTACTCTTAACAGTTAACTCCTGTCAACAAAAGTGCAATGGCCAGGCCACTATGAACTGTATCTACTGAAAGCATGATTTCATTGCAGTTTTGTCTATTCTACTGCCTTTAATACAATCTTGTAAAATTTCTGACAATGCTGCCAATAATTGTGGAGAAGTAATTACAAAACCAGGGCACTTACGGTAACTTTTTAAAAAGTCTTTAGAACACATAATTGGCTTGGTTTTCTTCATTTGCTTCTCCAGAACTCTTCCCTGGCCTGTTTGAATTGAATTATCAGATACTGTGCAATAAGGATCCTGAAATTTGGGCACTTGGACAAAGAGTTATTTCCTGTTTGCAAAATGACTATTTTTCTCCTGAAAACTGCTCAAATAATTCCTAAAATGTCCTTGAATAATCAGAGGTCGGAGTATGCAATCTAAAATCTACAGTGGTATATCTTTTATGGGGTGTGAAGGTTTTTGCTTTTTCTAAAAAGAACACATTACAACTCCATTTTTTTTTTTGAAAAGGCATGAATTTGCTGGAGTGTTCTCTTCCTGAGCAACTCCTATTGAGATAAATGGAGAGTTTTGCAAAGGACATGCTTAGTCACCTTGTGAAATTTTGGTTCATTTCAATGGTTGCATAGAGAGACACTTAGTTGTACCCCCAATTTTCCAACATTGAAATGTTAGCCGCTTCAACTGTCCATCTGCTTTCTTCCAATTTATTATGTAAAGCTCTTGTATGTAGGCCAGAGCTTATGTTCAGTTATTACAAAGGTTGTAAAGCACTAAAGTCCCCTATGAGCTAAAAAAGCTTAAAAACAATAGTGCTGCCACTCCGTTAGCAGACTTGTGCAATATTTGGTGGCACAAAGGGGAACATTTTCTGCACTGTAGCTTTCCCCTCTCAAGACAAGTTGCTGTTCAAAGTCTGCCTAAGAGCCTTGTTCCTTCTCTAATATTGTAAAACCCAATAGAAGTGGGAACTGTAAGATAGCTTGAAACAAATGTTTGTTTTGCTGTGCTCCTTGCCTCTATTTAGAGTTTCCCAAACACCAGTAATTGGGTTGGTGTGCTCAAAGCAACTCTGATTACAGGTATATTGTTGGTTTCCCTTAGTCCTTGATTACCACCGAAGTGTTCTGTAAAAACCAAATTGTTATTCCATCTCTTATTTCATCTCTTTCATTTTTCTTTCCCACTATCCTTGAAGAATTAATAGAGAAACAGAAAAGGTTACCAAAAAGCTGTTACACTTGGCATTGAATCTAGTATTAAGGGTTTTTTTTTTCCATGTTAAGACAACCAAATTTGGACACAATCTGTTGTGTAACTTGTGCATGTAAAAGCTGTGAATTGATGTGTGATCTTTGTTGCCTTCGGATTCTAAGTCTGATACAACCAGTGCTGAAGAACTGTGTACTAGAAACTGCCTATGGGTTGTGAGTGTGTGTCTTTTCTGCCTCTTTTCAAAGATATTTGCAAAACTTGAGCTGGACTGTTGAGCGGGACCTAGTTTCATAACTGGTGAAAATAATACCACGTTTGTAAGCTATTGTGTGGGGGAGGGATGTTTGTTGTACAATGGTGTTTTTATATGCAAAATGTACAGATATATTGAGAAATGTACACTTTTGATACTTTAATAAAAATGTAGCAATTTAAATACATTGTTGGAAAGATGAAAGGGATTGGCTCATTCTTTGTAAAATGAGGTCCTACTTGCTCGGTTCTTAAAGAATTACATTATGGTGGGAAAGCAACTGTTTCTATGTGGAAGCAAGAAGAGTCAAAGCAGAGGAATCATTTCTTTTCTTTCTCAGACTGAGAAATAAAAAAGGAAAACACACACATCCTACAAGCCTACAAGCTAGCAGATTCTGTCCCTTTGATAGGGTTTTGTGTGTGTTTTCCCCCCTCGGTCTGAGGTTTCACTTTACCTTAATTTCTCTTCCAGTGACACCAGTGGAAATGAAATGAAATTGGCTAATTCAAGTGCTAGCCCTTGTTTATCTTTCTCTCTGGCTTTGATGGAAGTTTGTGACATTTTGTGGTCCTCAGTTGATGTCCCAAGCCCTGTAGGAATATTCTTGAAAGTTTTTAAAGAATGTGTATGTGTGTGTGTATGTATGTATTTAGGACATATGTCTATTTGCTACACAGTTGTTTGGGAATAGTTGAAATACACATAACTGGCCTTGGGTTTCAAGTTGTTTGCAACTGTGCAAAATGTGACTCCTAGAATTTCTTTGCAGTTAATTTGAAGCCCAAAAAATGAGATTATTTTCAGAAATCTATTTGGTGCATCTATCACATTGATTTTATTCTATGATTACTTTATTTCCATTTAGGACACCTTTCTACAATTTAACATCATTATTTGTAGTTCACTTATTGATCATAGTTGTCGCATAGCATGATGTGTGAGTGGAAGTTTTATGTTTTCCTACCACATTCCTGATTTTCTTCTTTGTCCCTTCCAGTACACTGACCTCACCCCAAAATTATTTTGCTTGTATACAATACTGACACTTTTATATAAAGTGTGTGAATGAAATCTGAATAAAAAAACCCTGTTTTCGATGCATATAAAACCCCAAACAGAAACTTCAGATTCATTTGTAGATTATGACAATTGCAATTAACTTCAGGTACACATGCATAATCATTTGAGATGGGAAAAAGTACCTAGTAAACAGCTAACTAGCCCATAAATATGTTGGATGATAAGACTGACTAATAGACAGTATTCTGTCAAGTCCCTGATGGAAAGAAAAGCTAATGACATAGTTGTGGTAATGCCAGTAAGTAGACAGTCCTGTAGGATTATATACATGCAAAACAGTGGAAGCAGATAGTGGCACTTTCCCCCCCTTCCCCAAATACACTGAAAATTGCCTTAGACATGATCTTTTATACAAAAGTTATTTTAGATATGTACTTTATATGCAAGGATATTATGTGTGTGCTGTTACTGTTTCCAGTTAAAATCTTAAATAATTCCTTAGAGGAATTTGGTTCTTGCTCTTATCTTTGTTTTCATCTTTTACATATAAATACTTATCTATATATAGATGCAAAACTCAAGGTTGTATTTGGATAGTTTGAAAGTACAAAAGAAACTTAAAAAAAAATACAACACACATTCCTTTCATCAGTTGTCATGGAAATAACAGCTGGATGTCTACTGTAATTCTATTTTTCCCATCATTACGCTGACTTTCTTGCCAAGACTGTGCAATTTCAAATAACTAGCTAAGGAAAGCCTTAGAGAACTATTCTTTAGGAATAGCATTCTAAGAATAGAATAGTAGTAGCAACTAATGACTTGTTAGTTTAACCCATAGGCTGTAACAACTTTAAAATACACAATTAAAATGATGAATAGAGGCAGAAACTACAACTGATAAAATACATGCACATATATAAACAAAAGAGATGAAAAAAAGGTTAAATATGACTAAAATAAAATTTACTGTACAAATGATCAAAAGAACTTAAAAGTATTTTCCTGTATTTTAACGAGACACTCCACTTTTATCTGAATTCATATTTTAAGACTTGTTAAAATCCATGGGATATAAATTTGCCATCATTTACATCATTACACAAATTTCAGTAGGTTTCCACTTACATATTATTAAATTTGTTTCAGCCAATATATTATGCATCCTGCAGATTAATAGGATTTGGCACATAAAAATAAAAAATCATATCTGGCCTGTAAGGCTTAGTACAGTGCCGGATACAAGATCACAACTGCCAAAGACGAGCATGAAAATAAAATATTTGATATTTGTACTTTTATTACAGAGTTTAATATTTTGTAAATAAACATTCATCTCCATTTATCACTGCTGCTTTCAACATATGCTTTCAGGTCCAGGGGAAACTCAATTTGATTATGTACCGTATTAGATTTATATCCCCCTTTTTTGTTCAAGATGGCATACATAATATTTTCTTCTTCCATTTTCTCCCCACCAGCAACAATCCTGTGTGTAGTTCTAGCTAAAAGAATGTGACTAGCTAAACACATCAACATGAGTTTTTATGGTTGAGATGAAATGAGATCTCCTGGTATTGGTCAAACATCTTAACCACCATACCAAAGCAGCTTACCCATAGTCCTTACAACTTAACCAGTCTTAGGCTACTGGTTCAGGTTCCCCCTGCAGAAGCCCTATCTGCCTTTTAGATATCATAGATATCATAGTAATCATACTAAAGAGGATACATAAAGTGACCATTGCAGCAACATCTGTACTAAGTCTAGGTGGGATTGTGATAAATGATTGGTAAATCATTATGAAGAAATCATGCAAATATATCTGTTTGCAACATAATAATATGCATTAATTTATTCAAACAACTCTACTTTCATAAGATCCAATTACATTTCTGTCCTGACTTATTTTGATCCTGCACAATAATACATTTTTGGGTGGCAGTTTATAATCATGCCACTGAAGCGTCACAACAGAGCACATAATTTGCATCTCTCATTGAAGCACAACTTTGGGGGAAAAAAATCCTGAAATATACGAAGTAGATAATGTATTTATATTCATCTGCAAATTTTACAAGTTTATTATTGCTTGTTTGAAATGCTCATATTCAAGAGTTTAGAATATGATACTCAAAAATAACTTTTTAACAATTCCATATCAGACCCTAGTTTAAATCATTCTCCTTAACTTATGAAATAGGGTCCCAAACGTTCTTTTTCAGGAGGCAACTGGACTTGTTTTTTCTTTGAAAAATGAGATTCTTGGATGAGAAGTGAAAAGAAAAAACAAAAAACCAAACCAAACCAGAAAGTCCAGTTGCCTCCTGAAAAAGCACCTTTGGTACAACCATGATTTGGATGCTAAGAATCTTTACAGACTTATGAAATTGGGCTTTCTTTAATAATGGTTGATTACCAATAGTCCTATAGATGTCAACGCTTTATTTAAATTGAGCTAGACTCAAGAACTTCCACCTGATATAAATGTTTTGGTGAACAATCTCAGTTGACAGAATGATTCACCATGATTTATCTGGAGTCACTAGTGAACAAGGTTATTAAAAATTGCAGTTTTATGCTCATACAGTAGTTTTTACGCAACATTTAACATGATTCCCTCAATTTACTAACATTCTGCTGTTATCAACATTTATGCTTGTATATGATGCTTATAGATAGATGGACCTTTGAAAGTCCATAAGCAATGTTAAGAGGATTTTGATCTGCAAAATGTTGTTGCTATTTGAGTACCTTATACCCCTATCCTGAATTGATGGAAACAGTATCCTATGTAGCTGAGTATCCCAAATTGACAAAAGTTTTATGTCCAGCTCCTTTTTCTATACTATGGCTCTGAGCCTAAAGTCCATCATAGATAGTATTTATCTACTGCTAAAACTCTTGTGCCTGCTTGATTGTAACCTTCAAATGGATGAAACAGTACATTATAGAACAAGAAATGAGCAAGTTCCTTAAATGGGTTAATTTACAAAATGT
Organism: Grayia smithii; assembly: GCA_032468115.1. Taxonomy (NCBI): domain Eukaryota; kingdom Metazoa; phylum Chordata; class Lepidosauria; order Squamata; family Grayiidae; genus Grayia; species Grayia smithii. The sequence goes on from JANHFM010008263.1 coordinate 241,038, forward strand.
GTGCAAAATATGGGTCCCATTGCACACATGTGATTAAAATTTAGCAAAGTTGTGGCCACTTCAGTGCTGCTGCATTGCTGTGGTCAGCTGTGGTCACATGATCATTTCCAACTACCTGCCAGGTTCCCGCAAGGAAATTTATTGGGGAAGCCAGCAGGGAGCAGAAAGTCCCAGGTTGGCAAGCAGTAAATAGCTGCTGCCAGATATGGAATAGCGTTAGGGATGTGCAGGGGTGTGAGAGAAGTGCCGTGTTGATGAGTGAAGGTGCTCAGGGGTGCTCAAGGAACTGCATGGATCAGAGATGGTACATGGAAGTGCAAAGGAGTGTGGAGTAGCTACCATGTGGGTCAGGGAGGTGCATGAGGGTGCAAGAGGTGCACAAGAGGCAGCATGTTCAGATAAGGTCTATGTAGGTGTATAAGAGGTACTGCATGGTTGGGGATGGTGCAAGGGTGTGTAGAGCATCATGTGAGTTGGGGAGTGTGTGCAAGGGGATAAAGATGTATGTGAAGAGGTGCTGCGATGGTTGGGTACATGAACTGTAGGTAAGAAAATATCTCTGAAGAGATGATCCAAGAGGTCATGAGTTGTCAACTGCTGATATGTACTTAGAGATAATTTATGTGAATGTAATCTAAAGCCAGTAATTCAGGAGGAGTTTCCAGTTGACTTAATTAATAAGGTATAGGCTGCATCCTGTATCTCTGTCCCCATCTATGTGAGGAAATGAATGGCTTCATATGCTGAGCTGTCTTCTGGGGTTCTTTTCTATTATTCTATGCAAGGCAAGCAGTTTAAGATTCAATTACCGGTAAGCTCTAGATCAGATGCCAGCTTTAATTTCTACTTGATTCAGTAATTTTGATGGCTGATCTGTTTTTCCCCCTGGTCAATATTTGGTGCATATTCTCTTCTTTCATAATACATACCAGACAAAGAATTTCATCTAATCTCATTCTTATTTCAGGAGGCCAGTGGACTTGCTATGTTTATTTGTTTTTATATAACTGAGAAAACGCTGTAGAAGCATTCCTGCTCTTTCAGGCATCATGGTATGTTCTACAATGATTATCATACCATGGTGTCACTGCCTATGCCTCTAATTGTCTTTTTTGATGCATATTGTTGTTTACTATGGTTATGATTGGTTTATACTGATAGCAGAGTAATTACTGTGATTTACGGCTAAACATTTCTATTACCAAAAGGCATTTATAAAGCATGGTAAATGATATACATCACATGTTTGAGTTTCTTGAAAGAAGAAGATATACACATATAAATGTCTGTTTGAAGAATTGCTTTATGAAAATGAACAATGAAAGCAACAAGCAATTCCACAAGCAATTACTTTCTTAATCTGTGCTTGTATTCTGGAAAAACCCAGTTTCCATAATAATTTAATAGTCCCAAAAGTAAGAATACTTACATTTAGAATTTAGAACAATGTGCAATGTCAAGATGTGAGTCAACTTTTTAGTTTTTCTTTACTTCCTTATTCCATTTTTCTTTCTCTCCAATATATTGTTCAATCCTGTGAGATACAAGGATTCACCCGTTTTGGTGAAACATTTTGCCAGCAGATAACAAGTTGGATGAACTATACATCACACAGTAATCACTTATTTTAGGAAACTGCTCAGGGAGTGTGAGAAATTATTCATATACACAACAGGGAAAAAATATCATTTTGTGTCAATTGATGATAAGAGTGGTTCCTTCCCTTCTTATTCATCCAATATGAGGGCGGACATGTTTACCCCTGATACTGTATGCATAGTGGCAGTTCTTTATGAAAGGCTCTTCAAATAGCCACTGGGAATGTTGCCAGTGCATGACTCAGTGGGGCAAGGAGGACAAGGCTGTGCAGTACAACAGCTTGTCCCTCACATAGTCTTTCAACATGTGACATAGACTGAATGAATAAATTCTGGGGTCAGAATCATTGTAGTGAGCTGCTTTATAGCCTCTTAAGTTCTCAAAGAATATAGATGCATGTGACTTTCACATTCTTATCTATTCCAGGAAACTTCTCCACCCATATAACACTACACCACAGTCCACATAGATGTTTGAATTTATATCTGTGGGATAGAGAGAAAATGGCCCTTACAAAAACATTCTTCAAAGTTTAAATTATACAGGGTGGTGCCTAGTTTTGTAAAGACACCCACATAATCTGTAAGTAGCAGAAATCCCAGATGAGTCAAGAAAGGAGGAGTAAAATAGGACGTGGTTGGGTGGAACAAGTCACATCTGAGAATTTCTGACCAGTGTACTTGTACAGCAGCGTCTGTAGGTCCTTATTATCAGCTCTTACTAATCAAACAGTGAAACTGGATGCAAAGGGATTTGTGAAAAATAATAATGGCCCTGTTAATAAGAGAATACCCTACTTTCAAACCCATTTTCAGTCACGTTTTGATAGTTTTTATAAAATGTAGGTTAAAATGGTTATCTTTCTTTGTAGAAATGAATAATTTTCTTATTTTGACACATGCAGAATGAGTCTTGCTTTCATCTGGAAATGAAAAATAACAGGTGTAGGTTTGCTTTCCCTGGAAATCAACTAGAGCTATGTACACCATAGAATGCATCTCAGCAAATCCTGATCCTTTACTTGATTTCAGTCATCCTGGAGGTAGTCCGGTCTGAATACCTGAAATAGTTAGGAAAACATGCTCCACAGGAAAATGAAAGGCCAAGTATTTCTTTTCTCTCCCCACCCCCCATTCCTTTTTTCTTCAGACTGAATGAAATTTGCAGGCAAAGTCTCATGACAGAACAAATCATTTCTTCAAGCAAATCTGTAACATTCACAAGTCATTGACAGTCATATATTCTATTATTTAAAATAATTCACTTCATAAAATATAGTTTGTTTACTCTAACTTAGCATGGTTTATGCTCTGTTAAGGATTGATGCAGTGTGTATTAGCTAGATTTATGGATTATTTAACAAGCCTTGGTTGCAACAACCATTATTTAATGCTGTGTGTAAATTTAATCTATGTATGGGAACTTCCCCAGAGACTTTGTATTTGAGAGTTAATTATCATAACAGTGAGAATGTAGACTGGTTATAATGCCTCTTCTTAATCTGCAAATAAACTTATATCCTTAAATATTTACTAGTGGGCTGTAATCAGGGGTGGGTTCTACTTACCTTTACTAGTGGTTCACAATGGGAGCGTGCACGCTTCTGTGCATGCACAGATCACCAAATGTGACATCAGGGCAGGTGGGTGGAGCCTCCCGCCATTTTTACTACTGGTTCTCAAGAACCGGACAGAACCGGGGGCAAGCCACCACTGGCTGTAATCCTCACAACTGCCTTAAATGTTAAGATGCAAAAGATTTTTTTCCTGGTTGCTGCAAGAGACCAACATGGTTACCCATTAGAAAGCTCCTTAAATCTATTATAGCTTGTATAGAGTGGAGTGGAGTGGGGTGGTGAGGTGGGGTGGGGTGAGGTGGAGTGGAGTGGAGTGGAGGAGTGGAATAGAATAGAATAGAATAGAATAGAATAGAATTTGTAAGGGACCATGGCAGTCTTCTAGTCTAATCTTCTGCTCAAACAGGAGACCTTGTACCATTTCAGACTAATTGGTGTCCAATTGCTTCTTAAAAACCTCCACTGATTCCACTGATTAATTATTCCACTGATTAATTGTTCTCACTGTCAAGAAATGTCTCTTTATTTCTTAGATCTCTCCCTCATAAGTTTCCATCTGTTGCTTCTTGTCCTGTCCTTCAAGGGTTTTGGAGAATAGGTTATATTTATATTACAATGTTGTATGAGGGACATAAAGATAGGAGTTTGTGGAACAATGTCTACATTTCATTCCTTGCCTTCCTGTAGATATCCATGATTCTCTGTGTTATATTGTTTATATTTCTCAAGGTTCATATCAATGTGTGATTAAGCAGACTTTTCAATGAAAAAACATTCATGATTAGATATGTATGACATTCTTTTGTTTCAGAAATAATAGATGGGTCATCCTATCATATTTTTATTGTACATTTCTATGGAATGCTAGGTATTGAGTCAACAGATGGTAGGATAGAGGAAATGTCTTACATTCACATTGGTTTTCTTTGTGAATTTGGGGTTGTATTAATACACAGATGGGTCTGGAGCAAGGCCAATGGTGCAGATATCATATATGCCCAGTCCTATTGACTGTTATACATGTATCCATTGTAAAGGTTTGCATGGACAGACCCTTTTACGTAGGACTTGATGGTTTTGGCTCTGCAGATATTTCAGCTCTCTATACCAAAGTAGTATAACTCTATTAATGTACCAAGATAGCATTACATTTGAATCTCTAAATAAGGCTTTAGATTCTAGCTAATTAAAACAGAAAATCAGACCATTGTAGAAATAATTTCACCTCCATATTTTCAATTACTTATGTGCATATTCTGTTATTACTGAATTTCAGGTTGGGGAAACCTGGTAATGTGAGACCAATTGTTTTGACTACAGCTGCATGTGTTTGGCATGCTATCATTCCCATAAGAGAGTGCATTAGAGTCCTGGAAAGCACGTCTGAGCTGGTAATCATATCAGAGGCAAACATTTCATGGCCCTGGAGTGTGGCACTGATGAATGATTCAGCTTGTATTTTTAAGCAGCTGGTGCAGAAAGAGAGAGAAACCAGCTGAAGAGGCTTTCTTTCGAGTGGCATGTTCCATTCAGTCAGAGTTGGCCTCCAGATGTTTCCTGCATTTGCTTTGTTTTCAGATGAAGAGTTGGGAGGGGGAGAGGGAGGAGGAAGAGTGACTTTGGGCTGCATTAAGACCAGTCAGACAACCGTCTGAGCAAAGCATTCAACTCTTGTATCTGGGGAAATCAGTCTGTGGCCTAGAGCACAGTTTCAACACCTGCCTGCTTGAAACCTACTTGGGAGGGGGGAAGTATTTAATTCACAACATGGCTTCAGTGCTTCCTTTCCCACTCATTTGGGGGGTGGGGGTGGGGGATGGGATAACAATGTATCAAAAATCATTCAAATATCTAATGAGAATTTACATGACTGAAATTTATGCATTTCATAAATTATCCTCCCATCAGTGGTAGCTAAATTATGATTTTGGAATTAGTATTTTCCCCAGTGTATCAGTTTAAATAATACTGAAGAAGACAACACTGAAAAGCCATATTCGAATGCCTTTATTTTTTTATTACTGAAGGAAAACAAACAACTATAGACCTTTTGCAGTACAAAGTCACATCTGGGCCTGCAATTTTGATGCTTGACTCTCTATCTTGTATTACTGCATGTGCATGTATGCACCGGGGTGAAATCCAGCAGGTTCTAACTACAGGTTCTGGAGAACCGGTAGTGGAAATTTTGACTAGTTCAGAGAATCGACAAATACCACCTCTGGCTGGCCCCAGAGTGGGGATTTTGCAGTATCCTTCCCCTGGAGTAGGATGGGAATGGGGATTTTGCAGCATCTTTCCCTGGAGTGGGGTGGGAATGGAGATTTTGCAATATTCTTCCCCTGCCATGCCCACCAAGCCACACCCACAGAACTGGTAACAAAAAATTTTGGATTTCACCCCTGGCGGATTGGAAAGAAGGTTTAATGATGAATAGAACCACAAGCACATGGTTCTGGTGCAGCTGACCAAATGGAGTTGAGAGTGAGAGTTTTTTATACCTTCTATTGGGCTTTGCACTTGAGCTTCCTGTTCCTGTGCAAGAACATGTATTCTATTGGCTGTTGTCAGGCTCCCATGGGGCCATGTAGGGATTATGCAGAGGATATAGCTGGCTCTATAGGCAAAGTACAAATCCTAGGTGTTTGTCTGAGCTACGTTTGCTTGAAGTTTGGAGTGCTCTGAAGATGATGCAATGAAGGGGCTTGGGTTCTGAAAGGGTTTTGGGTAATTTCTGTTGTGGCTTAATGGTTTTTGTCCTGTCTTGGCTCTTGGGTGAGTGTATTTGTTTATGAATAGAGTTATCTAGACACGTCTTCTTTCAACAAGCTCTTTATCTGTTAAGTGCTGACATCTGATGTGGGCTATTGAGGGAAGTGGGGTTAGCTTTCTGCCTCTAAAAGAACATGTGTCTCCATTTATCCCTTTAGGAAATATAATAACCTGCATTTTTAATATTCCTCAAAATATTTCATTCTTCTGGGGGGCGGAGTTTCCCACAAATGCATAGCAAAGTTTAGCTTAAATGCAAAGCAACTTCGGTGTCTCTTTCAAATTGATATCAAATTGTTGACAGCATAACTGAGGTAGGAACAGACAACATCTTTTTCTCTTCCCCTGACAATTTGAGCAGGTGTGTAAGTTTAAATTATCAAGTCCTACAACTTTCTGAGCTAAAAATCTACCAAAGATGTGCTGTAGATTGGAGCAATTGAGAAGCTGGATAAAAATTTCAAGAAGAATTAATGCTTGTTTTCTCTTTCTAAGACAATTAAGTTTTGCACTTCTGAGCTAGGGCACAGTGCATGGGAGGGATGTTTCTATACATGCACACCAAAGGAAGTGAGATGCCCACCAAACCTAATGCTGTATACTCTTAAATAACCAGTTTCCCAAGCTTTCAGACAAACATGTTTCCCTTCTAGATCAAAATTCTACAGAAAAATATTGTGGATCTGAAAAATTCATCAACTGAATCTGGGACTTGATTGCATGCCTAATATAACCTTTGCTACTGACCTAGGGAATTTGTTGAGGGTCTCTTTCATTTCCTCAAGATAGCATTGATGTCAAAGAGAAGAGGAAATATTGTAGAACAACTGTTGAATACACTGCTAAAAACTCACCATCGTCATGTAATGATGAGTCAATGCTGTAAACTGAGCTATGAAACAAAGTTCCTTGCCAAGCTAATCCTTCCCCTTTGATACCGGAGCTTTTCAGTTGCTTAATTATTCATAATTGTTCTTAGATTTTTAGATAACTACCAGCTTTCCACACAAAGAAAAACCATCCAAAACCTTACAGTGAACATTACAATGACAAAAATTAAATTACATAAGCAGAATGATCTCTGATACAATTTTCACTGAGTACTTTCTCATGGTGGCAAGGATAAATTTGATCAGCTGAACTTGTAATAATATTGCAGCAACTGAAGTGCTGTTTTCTAAATGCTTTATCTGTTGCTGAAAATATTATTTTTCCTTTGATAAGTATGAAGTTATTTGTGGAAAATATAATGCTATATCATTTGGGATGCTGATTGTGACTTCTATATAAAACAAGATGGAGAAATTCAAATGTTTTAGGAAGCATTCCAAAAAGGGATGCTTCTCTTTATTAAACATAATTTTGACTGAAGGGATTCCAATGAAAATTTCAAAACATACATAAAATAACTTTGTCAACAATACATAGTAAGGCTCCTTTCCTTCTCACATACCTTCCTTCATAAGAATTTCGACTTGCCAATGTTTTAGTCATTTGTAATTTCCCCAACTGAGAAAAATATAGGGGGAGGGCTCAGAGGCATTAAATCCATTTGGCCTTCTACACATTGCCTTTATCAATTTAGGAAACACCAGGAGCCACTGTGTTGTTATGTTGGTCCAAGGATACACAAGTGTCTGTGCAGCATATGTTTGTCACAACTATGAAGCCATCCAGACTGGTAGAAGGAAGAGTCATACATACATACATACATACATACATACATACATACATACATACCAGTGGTGGGTTGCTCCCGGTTCAGGCCGGTTCGCGCAATCTGGTAGTGGTAACGCTGTGATGTCACCGAACCGGTTCTCCGTGACCGGGAGCTGGGCCCATCCGCACGCCCGTACTTACGGTTCTCTGCCGAACACGCGCTCCGTGCATGCGCAGAATGCTTTTTTCAACTCAAAAAAAGTTATCGCGCATGCACGGAGTGTGCATTCGGCATACCAATCATGCGCCAAGCACGTGTATCATCAGAACCGGTAGTAAAGGTAAGTAGAACCCACCCCTGATACATACATACATACATACATACATACATACATATATACATACATACATACATATATACCAGAGATGGGTTTCACTTACCTTTGCTACTGGTTCACTCGCACATTCACAGAACCTATTTGATGACATCCAGGCAGGGGTGGAACCTCCCACTGCCTCTGCTACCGGTCTGCCCAAACTGGGGTGAACCGGTAGCAACCCACCACTGATACATACCCATACATACACACACATACCTACATACATACATGAATAACTTAAGTGAGAATTATTTTTTTCTTTACAGTTGATGAATTCTTTTCAGTGTTTTGAAATCTAGAGGCTATGTATATCAAAAGAATTATGGATTTTCTATCATCAGTAAAAAGATGTCCTATATTTAGCCTATAGCAAATCAGTAACATCTGCATTTGGATGAAACTCAGCAGCTTCCTTGTGTTGCATTCCAACACTGAGTCACAACTGGTATTAAAATATTATGACTTGTTTTTGGTACAGACGGGTCAGTTCAAGTTACCATCTACCACACACACACACACACACACACACACACACACACCAAACAAAAGATTAAGGATTTTTCAGCTATCTCAAATACAAGGACAAATTTAAAGCAGATTATGTTTTCACATGTTTATGTCAATAATAAATATTTAATTCTTACTATCCAGACAAAAAGAACCAAACTGTGATACACAGAGAATATTATCTTTGTAAAAAATAGACAATAGACAAAATGAATGAATAATTGGATAACTACAGTTCTATAAAGGACTCCGTGTATTTACTTAGTATTTTATACTATCATTAGTTTGCTTCTGACTTATAGAATTTGTAGAAAGAGGCAATAGGCAATAGGGTGATTGCATGATGTACAAGCCAAAATAGGATCACACAAAATGGTCACACAAAAGCTACACCAAAACTAAACACCCCATATTCTCACTTTTTATGAGTAAACCCAAATAGTGTAAGTTATTATATGCAACTATACTGTAATATCTATCGTGGTTCCAGATCTCAGTTCTATAAGCTCAGTACAATGGTGCTTCAACAATCTGGTGTGTTAAATGGATTTAAAGACAACAAAAGTCTTCTAGTAGGGTGAAGATTTTTTTTTGTCCAGATTAGAATTTCAACCTAACCCTTTCAAATTGATCTGACCCTTGTATTTGAATCAATGATCTGAACTGAATAACTTTCATTTAATTAAACAGTTCAATTTAAATCACTCTACTATTATATTTGTATCCATTTAGAGTATTAGGGCAAACCAATTCACCCAGGCTTAGTACAAATCAAAATTCTTTAGAATAAATATCAAGATATGTATCTGCTACCAGATAATAATGAAATGATAAAGGCCAGGCCACATGACCAGCTAAGATTTTTTCATATCTGCCTGTTTACAGGTATACAGGACAAGCATTTTCTTTTGCTGATGAAGTGAATAAAATGTCCAAAGGCAAAAAGGAGACAATTTCCCCTCCATGCAAAAATCTGTTGGAATAAATACTCATTCCATTAAATTGCATTAAACCAGGTTTGTTAACTGTAGTTTACTGAACCATCCACAATTGGCTTTATGCCACATTCAGGCATAAAACATGATTTATAAATCAAAATGACTGATTCAGTACAACATACTAAACCAAGACTGAAAAATAGAACATATCTGAGTATAGGATAATGCATAGATTCACTTTTCTAGGAATTTATATTGATGAAAGTAATGAATGCAGTCCAGACCTAGAGCATTGAATTGCACTGTGTTACACTGGAAAAATGAACCTGAATCAAGTATGGACATACAAGGACATTAGCTTGGCAACTCAATGCAGATTAGTCTACACTATTATGTAGAGAGTTGTGAAAGTTGAACCATGAAAAAAATAGAGGGGAAAAGTGGTGTTAGAGAAGTCTCCTGAGTATTCTTTGGACAGCAAAGTTGACAAACAATCAAGTACTGGAGCATATAAAACCAGACATTTCGCTGGAAGGCAAACTCAACAAATTCTGTCTTACTTATTTTGGCCATGTCATGCAATTAAAATCACTGGAAAAGGCAGTTATGCTTGGAATGGGTAGCAGTAAAAGGAAATGAGGGTGCCAAAATCATGGTGCTTAGAAACCATTCAAAACTGACACCAGTCAGAGCACAAAACAATTGAAAGACGCCATACAAGATCAGAAAATGTGGAGATTGTTGGTCCATGGAATCATTGTGAATCAGATACTATTGAATAGATAGCATTATCATCATCATAGATTCTTCTTCAGTGGCATAGAATGCCAGATGAAGGAAGAGAATTTGCACAGGGCAGAGAGTGCCATGGAAGTATCTAAAATTAAGTGAGTGGGAAACATGAAAAGGATGAAGTGAAAGAAGCTGTGAATGAGAAAAATACATTCAGGAAAATGATTGCATAATGTTGATCTAAAGAAACAGATATTCACAAACAATGTGGTCAAACAGCAAAGAATCATACGGAGTGCTTAATAAGTTATATTTATTTATTTATTTTATTCAATTTATATGCTGCCCTTCTCCTGAAAGACTCGGGACGTCTCACAAAGATTAAAAAAAGACCAGTAGACAGTCACACAGAATTTAAATTAAAATTAAAATAATTTAGAAATGGATAAAAATAAAGAAAAAGGAACAGGAAAAAAAAGAAAAGAAATAAAAGAAATAAAGAACCTGAAATCACATCAGCATATATGTACCTTCATATTAAAGTATTCTAGAATTTTTACTGAAAAGGTACAAAAAGTGGTTATAGCAAAATCTGGGAAATTCAGCACAGCATTATGCTGGGCAGGAAATGTGTCAACAGATACGTCCTCTTCAGTAGATCATGGTGAGAAAAAAAGTTAATTGTTAAGTTTGCTGATTTTAGAATAAATTAGAGCATGCCATTGGGATGTTTTGGATAAATTCATCTGGTGACCTTATTCCTTCCTACTAGAACAGCATGCTAGCTATACTCTCTTTGAGATATGATGAGTAAGTATAAAAATTTGGTTTACTAAGCCTTTAGTTTCTATTTGAGTTCTCCTCCTGTTGCCACTCAGGGTCAGTTTTGCTTGCTGTGAATGTTTTCTCACAAGGGCAATTTTAAGCATTTCACATGTATGAAGGGGCATCTCTTAGGTTTGGTAGTGAATGCAACTCACATGTTTATTGGGGCATATCTTTTACCATCCCAATAAGAGCGTACTTTTCCTCATTTTGTTATATGGAAGTGAGAGGCAAGAAAGAGAGAAAAACATAAAGGTTAGTTGGAGTTGGTGGGAAATGGGTTACCGGTACTTAAAACTCAGTGTAGAAAAATAAAGATGGAATCAAGAATAAATGGGCTCTATTTTATTTATTTATTGAATTTATTTGCCACCTGTCTCATAGCAAATGCATGCCAAATGAATGCTGATTGAATAAAATAGTGAAGTGCAAAAAAGAGGAATATATGAAGTGAGACTGCATGAGTCAAGAGGAAGAGGGGATTAAGAAAGTGGGGCTGGTTGGAACTGATGGAAGGTGAGAAATTTAAAGAACAAAAGCTAATTCATGAAGCAGTCTATGGACATGATAGCATCATAAATGGTTTGCAAGAACTACCGTAAAAGGTATGCAAAAATGTAGTGAAGGGTGTGTATGTGAACAAGATTTAGCTTTCTTTACTTTTTTAACCTCAACCTATCATTTCATTGTCTGAAATTTCTTTAGCTGAAGTATTTTATACTTTTATTTTTAAATTTTGCATAGTGATGCCTGATAGCTAAAAATGTATGCATGCATTTCAATATTTGAACATTTGTCCAGGTATGTAAAATGAAACACGGATTTGATTTTAGGAATAGAAGAAGACCAGCTATATTATTAGACTGAAGGTCCATCTGCTCTTGCATTCTGTGTTATCTTGTGGCAAATCCAATGATTTGATAAATTTGTAAACATGGACAACACTTCACTTATTTTCCCCAGTTGCTGGTATGTAGGTCAGTGGTGGGTTGCCCCTGGTTCGGTCCGGTTCGTGCGATCTGGTAGCGGTGATGCTGTGATGTCACCGAACCGGTTCAACGCATCCTGGACCGTGCGCCCCCCCCCCCCGCGTGCCTGTACTTACCGGCCTGATCATGGAGTGCACGGAGCGCGCTTGCGTGCATGTGCAGAAAACATTTTTTGACATTTTTGGGCCAAAAAAAGCTTCTGCGCATGCGCAGGAGCGCCCGTCTGGCATGCATGCGTGCAAAGCGCGGGTGTGCACTGGATGCGCGCTCCACGCACCCCAACCATGTGCAAAGCGTGTGCACCTTTAGAACCAGTAGGACAGGTAAGTGGAACCCACCCCTGATGTAGGTCATATGCTGTTTGTAAACAGAAGGCAACTCACTGTTTCTATAGGACTTTGGAAGATCTCAAAAGATATGCTGTTTGAGGCCTGGGTAGTAATTATATGAGAGACTATTGAGAAACAGTCTCTTCTCACACTTGAAGGAAGTTAGCACTCATCCCTCTCCTAGAAGAATGAAATATTTTAGGAAATATTAAAAAGGCAGAATTTATATTTCCCTTGTTGAGAAATGGAGAAACATGTTTTTAAAGACAAAGCAGCTTCCTGCAGCTCCCTGCCCCCACTTCAGCTTCAGGGTGATGGGATTAAGACATGGCCCTCAGGACATGATAGGATTAGCCCTCTACCCATCTCACCACATGGCACCTGGGAAGATTACACCACCCAGCAAAGCTCAACCAAGCCTGGGACTCAGGACAGCCTACAGAGTTGCCCCTGCATGGCCCCATGGGAGTCTAACAAGCAATCAGAACACAAGCTCAAATTCAAAAGCCATTTTCCCAGGATAATGTTGCAATATCCAATCTGGGTTGGTCATTGGGACCAGAGATTTCATTTTTTGAGCTTTTGGATTTGTGCTGAAGCCCTTCCTCAGGGAACCTCTGCCTACCAGAATGTAGACAGAATGTAGACAGAATGTGTGAAAATATTTTTAAAGAAAAAATCTCAAAGAAAGAAAGAAAGAAAGAAAGAAAGAAAGAAAGAAAGAAAGAAAGAAAGAAAGAAAGAAATGGCAAACCATCTTTTTATTCTTACCATTGACCTATCCTTACAGGCAACAAGAATTAAGTGTGACTCAAAAGAGACCTTACATTTTAAATAGTCATAAAATCTTATTTATATATTTATTTGAATTTATTATAGCTATCCAACCCCAATAGATTTTGACTATTAAAAGCCTAGCTTTTCAAGAATCTATCCACTCCCCTTTAAAATTAATTTCAATTGTTTTTTAAGATGCCCTTGCCAAAAATCTTTTGGAAACACATTTCCTTTTCATACGCAAATGACTGAAATGTAAACCAAGTATCACATAACATTTTTCTCTCTGCTCATCCAAAAGCAGGAAGCACAAAAATGTTGATTTTGTTTGTTTGTTCCAAAATGCTTACACAAAAGTCAGGTGGTGAATTATTTTGTCTGTAAACTGAGATTTTGCTGCGAGTATGAATCTGATTGAAAATGACATGTTGGATTTTTGCCCTGTATTTTATGATTATTTATTGTCTGCCATATTGCAGTGTATCATAGGGACTTCTAATGCATATATTCTTTGTATTGCCTTTAATTCCCATGTTTTCTTGAATTCCAAATATTTAAAAAGCATTTCTGCTTATTAAAATGAGAGCATATGTGATTGTTTCTTCGCTTTCTGCACGGAAGAAATGATACAAAGGATAATCCCATCTCTATTTATTCTGAAAAACAACCCAATGAAGTATACTAAGGTACATGCTAATAGCTAATGCTGTGTGATTTGGGAATTCAACTCAGAATCTTGACTTGTTAGACAAATGGGGATCTCTAAATTGGTTTGGACATGGAAATTGCTTTTCTTGAATCAATGAGAAATCCTATTAGATCCAATTATTTTCTCATGAGAATCAAATTTTTTGGAAGCATTGAATCAAACTGATTTTTCCATGTAGAATTGATTATTTTAATTGGAATTTGTGATCCACATTTTGCCTAATAGTAATACTTTTGAGATTATACACTCTTCCTGCTACATTTAGAAGGTCTATGTCCGGAATTACAAAATAAAAGCAACACTGGAAGTCTTAAAGGATATGAGGTTGAGCAAAACAGCATTGACAATGTGCTTTGTACCATGGAAGTGATATATTCATCTTCTGAATGGCATACCACCACTTAGCTGCTGGCATGTCCTCAAGCCAGAAAATACTTCTTTGTTTGTTCTCTGACTACTGACACACTAGAGCAGCATTCTCAATCTCGACAAATTTAAGATATGTAGACTTCAATTGGGGATGTGGTGGCTCAGTGGCTAAGATGCTGAGCTTGTCGAAAAGAAAGGCCAGCAGTTCAGCAGTTCGAATCCCTAGCACCGCATAACAGAGTGAGCTCCCGTTACTTGTCCCAGCTTCTGCCAACCGAGCAGTTCGAAAGCATGTAAAAATGCAAGTAGAAAAATAGGGACCACCTTTGGTGGGAAGGTAAAAGCGTTCTGTGCACCTTTGGTTCGGCCACATGATCACAGAATTGTCATCAGACAGCGCTGGCTCTTCGGCTTAGAAACGGAGATGAGCACTGCCCCCTAGAGTTGGGAATGACTAGCACATTGTGTGAGGGGAACCTTTACTTTTATCTTTAGACTTCAACTCTCAGAATTCTCCAGCCAGCATGGCACATATCATAAAGTTGTTGAAGTTGCAAAACACTGCACAAGAGGTTTCATAATTAAGAAAAGTATTATTTAGAAGCAGGTAAACATATTACTTCATGAAACAACTTTAAAAGGCTGCTTTGCTCAAAACATCAATCGATGAAAGCTTCTGAAATTTACAGAAATCTAATATATAGATACTTACGAATGCATGTATTGTTCTTTGTTCAGTTTTCTTTCTATATTTTCTAGGACCATAGCAACAAAAGTTGTCTCCTGTATTATTGAATTGATTTACTATATAGTATAATGAAGAGGCTCCTTCGGTCTATTCAACTTTTTAAACACTTTCATTTTAATAGCAATAGCAATAGCACTTAGACTTATATCTCTACTGCGCATGCGCAAGATGGCGGCTCAACTTGACAGCTGATGCTGATGGGGGCTTTTTTTGGCTCCAGGGGGCATGTTTAAGGGGCCGCTTTGTCATCCCGCGGCCCTGCCCAGCTGGCGGAAGATCTCTGGGCTAGTTTGAGCCCATTTTCGGCTCCGGCTTCACCCTGACCCAGAAACGGAGCCTCTCAAACAGCTGAGAGTCGCTGGGAGGGCAGCAGAATCTCACTGCAGTTTAAATTCCAACGGTCCAACAACGACGATGGCAGTGAATTCGGCTGCAGCTGGGACGGCCACAGTGATGATAGCAA
>JANHFM010008269.1:10411-21496 GCA_032468115.1 Grayia smithii
ACCTGCTTTCGAACTGCTAGGTTGGCAGAAGCTGGGACAAGGAACGGGAGCTCACCCCCTCACGCGGCACTAGGGATCCGAACCGCTGAACTGCCAACCTTTCGATCGACAAGCTCAGCGTCTAAGCCACTGAGCCAACACGTCCCCCTTGTAAACCACTTAGAGAGGGATGTAAAACCCCGTGAAGCAGGATACAAGTCTTAATGCTATTTCTATTGCTATTTTGACAGCTGCCAAGGTCAGTTACCCTTAAATTACCCTTAAAAAGTTGATCAAAATGATTCAGTCTTGGGACACTTAACCTACTGTAGTATTATATTTACTAACCGTGTTATTGGAACACTATTTCTCCACATGGGTTAGGCACTTTATAAAAACACCATGCTCAAGGATCGTTAGGCATTATTATGATTTTATTTTTATTTTTTTTTTGGAGGGGGGGAGGAATAATTAGATTTTCCCTACTCTGCTGACCATGAGCTTTGCTCAGTAGGGAGCAGCCACTGCATAGTTGTGGCTGAAGCGAACGAGTTGAAAAGCTGGAGTAAAAATACAGTCAAATCAGCGTTTGAGGAAAGAAAAAGCATTAATGTCACACAAGGACGAGTTTAGCTGAGCAGTCACATTTCTGAAAAATCAAACGTTTAACCATGTCAACACCGCAATCGTAGAACCGGCTACGATGTTTTGGTTTTTTTTTTTCTTAAAAAAAAAACAAAAAAAAACAGGCGTGAGCTCTATAAATAACTTGATTAAATTAAGTAAGGCCGCCGTTCCCAATCGCCATTGAACTGTGCAAGCCACAGTTTCTGATTTCTGAGCAATGGCTAGTTCTCTAAGACAGTGGCAAAATAAATAAATAAATAGAGAGAGTAGCAAACATGTTAAATAATAGTAGTACAGTTCCTGTGAATCAATACAAAAGTAAAAATGGATCTTCAATGAATTACAATTTTTGGACTACAGATTCCAGCCAGTAGCAGAACAACCTGTTATTTCCTCTTAAACGAGGAGAATATGAGATTGGTTGGTTAGCATTTGTACACTGACATCAGATACGAAAACCCTGTCAATGCTACATGTGAAGAGAAATATCAGAAAGGGATCCCATTTCCATAATAGTGTTCAGACACTATAGCCACCACTGTGTTGATGAGTCAGTAATGAACCAGACTTTTTTTTTATTATTGAGTGATGCAATAAGATGTTACGGAATTAATATGGAAAAGGTGATGGGGAAAGGATGGACCAAGAGGTTTCTCAATACCACTTCCTAACCCCTACTGTTTACAGGACTCTTTGTATATGCAGAATAAAGGAATCAGCAGTCCATGAAATGGAATGCAAAGGGAGGGGTCAAGGCCTTGCCCAGGTGACACAATCTGCATACAGTAGCTGGGGAGTGAATTGGGAATCTTCCGCAAGCAAACCACGTAGCCATGGTTCTGTTCTCTCTGTGAGAGTTTTGGTTTTAGGAATTTCAGTTTCATGTTACTGATTTCATGGTTCCTGTGCTATTTTTCTGGAGAAAAAGAATGGAATCAATAATGCTGTGTACCATACTGCAAGCATTTACCTGGTTATGGATTGTCTAGTTTGGCAGCCAACTCAAACTTAAATAGGAAAGACAGCAACATGCAAACCAGCTGGCAACTTTGTTAATAGGCTATAACTTTGTTTCATTGATTGGAAGGTCTAAGTCTCTTGTCCTCAAGTCTACATTGCTGCTGTTGGAAAACAATCAACTTTGGCTCAGTTGCACTTAAAATAAATTTGAGAATGAAAAGCCAAATAATCCCAACATACACTTTTGTCTTGATTTGTTTTATATTTAAAACAATATATTGCATCACTTAAAAAAAAACCCTCCAATGTGTTATGGTGCAGTGATCCAGGATTAATGATCTGCTTGAAGTGTCATTAAAAGATTTCTTAATGACAGTGTTCACATAATAGGAGCACAGGGACTGGGAAGTTGTTTTCAAGCTGTTTATTGTTCACCAGTAATATTGTTTATTAGAAAGAAAAATTCATTAGATGCTATTCGATGAGTACATCAAGCTGTCCTGAAATCTCTGTTCCACGCAGATTTAGTTATTACAGCTAACTGATATCATCCATATTGATGCTGCAGCCTCTTGCCACTTATTCCAGAGTATCTTTCTGGAAATCTTGATTATCTTGAACCCCTGATTTTATATATGTTGGAATCCACCAGCTCACTCTGTCACGATATGATTTCTTCCGAGAAACTGGATTAAATAGGTTCCTAATGCAACGATTGGAAGAGGCATATACATTATCTTTTATAATCATGTCTAGCCAAAATTAAAGCCTACCTGAGCAATAGAATGCAAATGAGACACTTTAAGGGTAATGTAGAGGGAAATCACTGTTATTAATTACGTTATGTAGTTGGACTTGAGAGACTCCCAGCTGAATGCAATAGATATTACAGGCCCCTCTGAAAAGTGTGTGTGTGTGTGGGGGGGATGTTTTCATCATCTGTTAATGTGTGTGCAGCTGGATCACATAACTATTGGCACTGTTAATTTTTCTGATCATGGCTTGGTTTGCTTGAATTTGATCCATTACAATCCCAGAGTGAGATACCTTTATGCTGCCTCATTGGCAGGGGTGGGATTCAGTCTATTCAGACCAGTTTGGGTGAACTGGTAGCTCTGACGATCAGCTGAGAGTGAACTGGTTCTCTCTGACAATCAGGTGGGCCTCCCACCCACCCCTACTGACTTTTATTTCCTTTGTTTGAAGCCCAGCTGATTGGTGGAGCAGAGCAGGTTGCTGCAGCTCAGCTGTTTTACTCACTGGGGCCGCAGTAGAAGGTAAGTTTTAGAGCTGTTTTCAAACACACCCTGCATGTGAAGCGTGCACTCAGCGAACTGGTTGTTACATTGGTTGAATCCCACCACTGTTCATTGGATTATGAAGATAAAAGTGTATAAGGACCAAAGTCTATAGTTCATCTCACACTCCATGTACAATTGCACTTGCTGTGGTACACAGCTATTACACAAAATCCTAAACCCTCTGTATAAATACTGATGGACTCTAAGCTACTGGTGAGTGATCAGAAAAGAAATCTTAGGACTGAGTTTGTCATGACACTGCTGGGAAAAGGCTAACTTCATGTTAGGGTTATTAAGAAGGAATTACAACTAACATTGTCGTAATTGCAACATTTGGAATACAGTCTGCACTATTAATCACCAGATCTCAAAATAATAATAAAAAATATTGCTACTCTTGAAAAGCTGGGAGAAAAAGGTAATTTGGATGACCAAGTGGTGGAACAACTCTTACATTACAAAATACAATTTATATAAATGTCAGCCTCAAGGCTTGCCCTCACAATCAAATGTATCCTAATAATGTTTTCTATACAATTTGTCCTCATGATATTGCCTAACCCATGGAGTTAACAGTTAAGTGAATCTGGGTGAGTGTCGGTGAAATGTTATAGGGCCCTTGATGCCATATTTTTCCTAATGTACCACTTGAAATATGGCTGCAGGACAATGCACTGAAGTGATAAGAGAGAAATAATGAAATAGGCCAGAATGCAGCTAATTCACTTCTCAGCTTTCTTCACTGGCATTCTAGGCATTTTTCAGTCACTTCATCTCCCACAAACTCTCAATAAGCCAAAGAACAATCCAGGATTGGCCACAGAGGTCCCTTGTGGCTGAGTTCGCAAAGGCCTGGGTCATCTCATAATGCCAGCAACAAACCAGGCCCCCCACAGATTCACCTACTTGGTTGTCAGTAAACTCTGCCAAGTGCCATATGGAAGCCATACTGTGAAAAAATTGTTCAAATAAGTCCAGCACTAGAGAGAAGCCAGGTGACAGTCAATTCTATTTGAATTATGAAGAGAGTCAACTTGGAAAATTATTTGTGGTAATGGCCCCTACATCCAAACCACATACCAACTCTTCTGAAGCAAAGACAAGGTTTAAAGTGTGTCTGCCTACATCTATTGGGCCTGGGGTCATCTGAGACAAGTTTATGGTTTCCATTAGTGTTGAAATCCATTTTTTTTTACTACCAGTTCTGTGGGCTTGGCTTGGTGGACGTGGTGTGGCTTGGTGGGCTTAGCAGGGGAAGGATACTGAAAAATTCCCATTCCCTCCCCTCTCCTGGGGGAAGGATATTGCAAAATCTCTATTCTCACCCCACTCTGGGGCCAGCCAGAGGTGGTATTTGCCGATTCTCCAAACTACTCAAAATTTCCGCTACCGGTTTTCCGACCTGCTCAAAATTCCCACTACCAGTTCTCCAGAACCTGTCAGAACCTGCTGAATTTCACCCCTGGTTTCCATGAACTCTTGTGGCTGACTCAACCCATCATCCATGACTTGAAGATTGAAGTCCTCCAAAACCAAACGTTTGAGTATTTTTACCACCAGTCCAGCAATCAGATCCAGAAGCCCATGGAGGAATCTTGCTGGGAGCAGATCAACCACCACACCAACAGGCTCCCTAGCTTATGTCTCCAGCACAATTTAGCATACACTTACACCCTACCACTTGCAGGAGCAGAAACCATGATCACCAAGAAGTTCTGCCAACATCACTACCATTGCATTCTAGGATGTTTCTCTGCTTACAGAATTAATGATACAATCACAGGCTGAGATCCAACTCGAATTAGCTACCTTAGGTTGCTGTGAACATGCCCTGGCCTGTACCCTCTAGCCTCTGCATTCTATAGCCATTCTGGCTTTGGTTGTAGGATGAACATCTACTTTTGCTTATGTAACACTTAAACTGTGCTTTCCAAAGCACTTGTCCAGTATTACAAGGATTTCTTATATACATACAGATTTAGTGTTCTTTTGAAAGAGTACTAGACCTGTTTTTTAAACCTAGGTTTAACACAGGTACGGCATTTTCTTTCACTTCAATTGAGCCTTCCTCCAAGATTGCATCCCGACAATTGGACTACTGCTAGATGTATTCAGAAACAGCCCAACTGGTCAGACATACAACATCTTCATGCTTACAACCTGCTACTTTGGCAACTTGATTTGTGGGTAATCTTGGCGTTCATCTAGTCCTGTTTCATTCTGCTTTAAGAAGACTGACTGGTGTTTGCTTCTCCTAAGAGCAGATGATACTTAATTGGAGAGGAAAGGAAACCAGAGAATTATTTTTACCTGAATTTGTCCTGCATCACTTATTGGCCTTATTATTGAGTCAAAATAGGGATTAGCTATTGGGGAGAAAATTTAATGCTGGCACATTTTGCTGATAGCACTTTAATGCAGCCATCTTGTTGTGCTCACATACAACTATAGAAGCTATGTGGCACTGAATATAACAAATTGTATTATACTTGTATACTTTGTAGCAAACATATTTCACCAATTTTCAGTAAAAAAAAAAATGATATGGCAATACTTTCTTTTCCTACCCCATATATGCCTTCTATTTCTGGTATCTATATACCATTACTGGCACCATAGAAAGTATGTCTTTAATTTTATTTATATACAAAATACATTAATTTAATAAATAATTAACATATCTAATACTGCCTCTCCCTCTTATTTTCCCCACAGCAAAAGCCTGTAAAGTGGCTTGAGCTGACAAATAGTGACCAGCCCTGGCCCAAAATCATCCAGCTGATTTGTTATAAACTTATAACAACCAGTTATAAAGTATTTACTGTTATAGGGGTGACATAAAAGCAGCCCAAAAAAGTTTAGGCTGCCACAAAGAAGGGACGGTCAATCTGAAGACAGAACAAGAGGCAACTGTTGGAAACTAATCAAGGAGAAAAGCTACCTAGGAGAAATTTCCTGACAGTGAGAACAATTAATCAGTGGAATAGCTTGCCATCAGAAGTAGTGGGCGCTCCAACACTGGAGGTTTTTAAGAAGAGATTGGACAGCCATTTGTCTGAAATGGTTTAGGATCTTTTGCTTGAGCAGGGAGTTGGATTAGAAGACCTCCAATGTCCCTTCCAAATCTGTTATTCTGTTATTATAGGAATAGAAAGCTGAGATACATCAACATTTGATATGTTTATTTATTTTATATATTAAAGTATGTAAAAGATATGAAGGATAACTGTTTTTCTGATATTTTTAGTAATCTGTGTTTGACATTTACAGTTGATATGATCAGAGCATCAAACAAAATTTTACTATGCATCATGCCAGAATTTGGGACAATTGTGATTTAGCCAGCACAAACTATATTAGCTGTTTCTTGCTATTTTTTATAAAATGCTAATGATAGCATTGTTCTAGTGCAAGACCTCTTTCTTTATTGATATTGCATGTTGCAAAGAAGGAGGAGGAGGAACTATTTCTATGTTAAAGAGCAAATATGCAGCCAGTCTGATATGGATTTTGTAAGCAGATTTGAAGAGACCTTTTGGGCTGCTTGATTGGCCCCTGGTTTTGTAATAGATGAATTAGATGGTTTGCTGTTTCCCCCCAATTCTCTGGGGTTTTCCATGGATCAGGCATGCACCACCCAGAGAACACCAAAACATCTGCATCCTGCATTATCTTTGCATATGTTGATGAAATGCCAACTTCACAACCTCTGAATTCCCCTCTAATGAAGCATGTACAATTTCTTGCTTGCAGTAGGGAAATCCTGCTAACAGACTACTATTCACCAGATGATCCAAGTGCTTTTAATTATTCATTATCTGATCTTGATATATGACCTGATTCAAACCCACTTTTAACTACAATTGGCTTACGACCACAATTGAGCCCAACATTTTTGTTGCTAAAATTCATTTGTTAAATAATTTTTGTCTCATTTTACCACCTTTCTTGCCACAGTTGCTAAGTGAATCACTGGAGTTGTTAAGTTAGTAACATGGTTGTTAAGTGAGTCTGGCTTCCACATTGACTTTGCTGATCAGAAGATCACAAAAAGTGATCACATCATCCCAGGCCACTGCAACCATCATAAATATGAGTCAGTTGCCAAGCATTCGAATTTTGAGCACATAAAAGGGATGCAATAGTTGTAAGTGTGAAAAATGGTCACAAGTCACTTTTTTCAGTGCTGTGGTAACTTCAAACAATCACTAAATGAACTGCTGTAAGACAAGGATTACCTCTTTGGGAGTTATATTTTGATGTAGGTACCTTTTAAAATATTTTAAGAAGCTAAAAATAAAGAAAGGAGTAGTGTGTTACCCAATTTTCAATTTTCCCACTGAAAATATTAAATATTGACATGGTGGGGGTGGAGAATTATTTGCCTTGAGATGAGTGTATATGAACTGTGCCAGAAGTGGGCACAGTGATACAGGGGATAGCTTCCAAATAAAATAAAAAAGGATGTGGGATAGTTATGCCAACCCCACCTATGTCCAGTTCAAAATATATATTAAAAATAGGTCAAACAACCTATTTTTGAAGTGCAAACCCATAAATACTAAAGTTTAAGCAAATAAATACAAACTGTTACAAGTTTCCAAGCAACATGGCCGTTGCTTCTTCAGCAGAAGGCAGTTGTCAGTCTTCAACCTGATCTCTATTCTGCAGGGTTCCTATCATGTAAAGAAAACAACAACTCTATCCTTAGTGGAAATGCATGGAAAGCGTCACTCCTATAAATGTACGATAGTTTAGTCCTATGGCATTCTGCAAGGGACACCTTGCTGTTTCACAAGCTGAAAACTTTCACTTCCCTTTGGAACCATTAAGTATGCATACAATTGGCGATCATATCATTCTAATTTATTTAAATACTTCTCAGAAGATATAACCTTCAGTTGGCTTCTCCTAATATCTATTGTGTACCCAAAAGATAGTAGCACCTTCTTCTGCAGCCGTGGTCTGGTTGCCCAAAAATGCCAAAAGAAACCCTTGAGTTGTAGTAGAAAAAATGTAAGGATAAAAATCTATTTAAAAAAAAAAAAAAAGATAATGATTTGCATCAGCCTCAGAGGAAGAAAGGAATTTTCTCAATGCATTTGATGCATACTTTTCCCAGAAGGAAGACTTACTTTCTCTCTTCAGGGTGATTGGAAGCACAGGCTGTTTCTTTTTGGGGTTGGAAACTGGGTTCATATCTGTTCCTAACCACTTTCTTTACTCTTTGCTCTCCCCATTAAATTTGTGGCAGGGCAACAATGGCAACTGGTGGCACTCTTTTCCAAAGTTATTTCCATCTTTGCAAAGATTCCAAATGAGGGGGAGGGGATGATAGTTCAAATGCTATTGTTGTGACCTAGGCTTCAGTAGGGATAATCAAATGCAATCAGTTCAAAACAAAGTCATTTATTAAAACAGCTGAGAATTAACTCATTCTCATTAGGCCGAACTAAATTCTTCCTAACCCAGTTCCTCAGCCTTTCTATCACCAACCTTTTCAAACTGTGGCAGCCTGCCAAAGGCTTTTCTTGGCAGACGTTCCAAAGCAAGAGATGCAGCAAGACAAGAACCAAATGTTTGCAATGTTGTTTCTGGCAAAGAGTCCAAGAGCCGGTGCTGGTCTTTTAAGCCTTATGGGTGGGGCCAATCATCTCTTGGCCTTACTCCTGAGTCGTCCTTTTTTCTTTAGCTGCTCTTGCCTTCTGGCAGCTCTTCTCATGTATGCACTAGGAACAGGCTCCTCCCATTCCTCTGCCTCTCTGCTGTCCGCCTCTGGAGGTTCCGGAGTCTGTGCATCACTCCCAGATAGCCCTGGCCCCATCGCTACCTCTGACACTGAGCCCTTGTCCGTGCCTTCCCCAGAGTCCAGGACTGGCCTATGGGCCTCCACAGCCTCATAACCAGCCACCTGCGGACACATTGTGGACAGCCCACAACCTGTTAGATATCAAGATCCTCTTTGAACACGATGGACGAACATCATCAAAGCCAATAAAACTTTGGAAGGGTAGAAGAAACATCAACTTCATTTAGTTTGCATCATGAACAGCAAAGAAACAACAAAAAGAGTTGAGAAATTATCACAATTCGTTTTGGTTTTTATTCAAATCCAAATTTATTCAAATTAATTTTATATTTAGAAAAAATGTCTAATTTCCTAAGTAAATTCAAGGCCAGTATCTAAAAGTTCCCCCAAGTATAATGTAAGCAGCCAAATGACTAATTCTTGTTGCATTCCTGTGTTTTCAGATAAATTGTAGTAGAAAACTCATTAAAAAACCTCTAAAGAGTGTATGATTTATTCTGTCCTTGGAATCAGAGTAACTGGGTTACTGTTATGAATTGATAGATTCAATCTGTGTTACCCATTGTTACCAGTTCAGCTCTCTCTAATGATCTCCGCTGAGCAGTTAACATGTCTCCTTTTTTAGGGCTAAATATTTACTCTCAGAGTGTGAAATTCTTGCATGGGGTTCTAACTTTAAAATGTTTGTAACACTATATACAAATCTTGCCTTAGAGAAGCTCTCCAAGACTAGTTTGAAAATAAAGGGGCATTTTGTAAAAATGCAAAATGAATTCAAAATTTTCCCTATTGCTTTCTTTATCAGGAAAATCTTTAGGTTGAATCCTACTGGAATAATAATGTTAGGGATCACATCAAGAAGGAGCAAATTAAAGATTACTTTGTCTTTACAGATGTGATGTATAGATTAGATTTTCTCATTCCATTAAGTCATGGTTTCTTTATGTGTATATATATATATATATATAGTACTATATATAGTACCCATTATGTTATTCCCTCTTTGGGAAACCAATGTTGTGCAAAGTGCAATAATAAAAAATGTAATTCAGAGGAATTAAGGGACAAAGTAAGATTACCAAAAGATCAATCCTTTACCTCTCCAGATCTTTGTATCCTTGCAGCATTCCTACTTTTACCATGTACACGTACTGTTTTCTACATTGATTTTTGATTTTTAGATTTCTCACTTCCTCCTATTCAGGATCTCACCAACTCTAGCTACAACTTTTGCAGTTTTACTCTTTCTTTTAACTTCTTCATCCTTCCTTCATATATTTGTTTTACAATTCAGTTCTCATTCATTTTCTCTCTATGAATTAATCATGTTAACATACTTCTTTCATGCTGGTCATTCAGCCTGGTATTCAGTCCATATGCATTCAGCAACTATTCAGTCTTGATCCTGTCTCTTCTTTACTATTTACATTCTTATCTCATTCCTAATCCCTAGTGCATTCAACCTTCTTTTATATTTCTCCTGATATACTTACTATAATTCCCATTTCCAAAATGTAAATAAAGTGATAGACGTATACTCTTACATACAATTCTTTTACACTTCTTTTCTACAAACAGTCATACCATGCAATATTGTATATGCTTGTCATCTTTTGTCAGTATATGTATTTAAAATTTCTCCTATTTCCCCGTGTTTAATGTATATCATTATACAAATGCACCATTTTGTTGTAGCTTTTCACCATTAGGAGTATTCCATCTTCCATAACAAACACAATTATCTTGATCTTTGATATGCTATTTCTATGATAATTCATGCTGAAAATATATTATTTTTCAGATTAGTACTCCCTGTTGCATTATACAATCTATTTAACATTTACTGTAAATCATTCATGTTTTCAACCAACAGCACACCTGTACACAAATTATTCACATTCCAAACTAACAAATTTCTACTTTCTCCGTAAGCATTCCTTAAACATTTACCCATAAATACTTTAAACAACCAAGGGGATATTACTCATCCTTATCTTATTCCCTACTCAGTGCTGATCCATTGCCATTTCTTTTCACACATGCTTTACTTCTGTCATATACCACTGATCACATTCAACAGCTGACTTCCAATTCCATGTTTGTATAAAACATTTTATAACTCAGTCCTGTTTGTTTTATTATACTTTTCCTTTAAATCAGTGGTTCTCAACCTGTGGGTCGGGACCCCTTTGGGGGTCGAATGACCCTTTCACAGCGGTTCCCTAAGAGGGGTGAGAGAAGGGGGGGCCGCCCATCTCTCTGGTCCTGAAACCCTGGCTCTTCTGTTATTGCTCCTGGAAGCCCTGCTCGGTGTTCCGCTGAGTTAGTCTACGCTGCAGAGCCTTCGCTTCTTCCCAAGGTTTCGGGCACTGCCTTTAGCCCTGCAGGTTGGATGGCAGGAGTGCAAAT
>JANHFM010008270.1:11716-27417 GCA_032468115.1 Grayia smithii
AGCCAACCATGCTGGCACAGGAATTCTGGGAATTGAAGTCCACAAGTCGTAAAAGAGCCATAATTGCCCACCCCTGTTCTAGGTGAAGAATGTTGCCCTCAGAAGCTGGGTGGATAGAAAATATTCACCGCAAACTCCAGGCAAAGGAAATAAAAGGTGGATCAGTGTTTCTCACACTTGGGCAATTCTAAGATGTATAGACTTTAACTCCCAGAATTCCCCACCCAGCATGAGAATTGAAGTCCATACAACTTAAAAGTTGTCAAGTTGGAAAAACAGGGTTAGAAGAATCCCACAGAAAGCAGTATACAGAAAGCATAAGAGAGGTTTACACCGTCACTCACCAGAGGGATTCAAGGTTGCAAGTTGGGCTCATCACACCTTCACAGATTTCAATCACTCCTGCATCTCCAATGGAGTTGCCACCCAGTTGCAGCTCTTTTAGGACACTGTTCACGCTCAAAGCAGAGCTAATACTCTTGCAGCAAGCCGCAGTCAAGCCACAATCTCTTAACCTGTAGCAGGCAAAAAAGTGCATCTCTTAAAACGCTGGGGCTTTGCAATACAACAAGTCTTTCCCCAGATTTTGTTTGCTTTCTCTTCTGCCAAATTATTATTAGCAGCTAGTTTTGTTCCGGCCTACATGGAACAACATGCTGAAGACCCAGCAACCCTAGTTCTATTTACCCACACAATTCTCTCCTTGCTTCCACACAGAACTCTCATTTTCATATCCCTTTGGCCTAGGGCTTCAGTGGTAAATATTGCAAGTAACAGAAAAGTGAAGATATGATCAGAAAATTAAGGGAGGTTTAAAGAGCTTCCACCTCACAGCAAGGATATATTTGATGGGGATGGGTTACCTTACAGATTCTCGGAATCAGAAGTGTGGCAGAAATGTCATTTAAGCAATCCCTTGAAGCTACGTTACCCCTCCATTCTAGACATATCCTATTAAGCAGCACTGCCGATTGCAGCATGCACTAACCATAGAGATTGGAGTTTTGTTTCTGGATCCTTCAGCCCTTGACATAAAAATTCCACTCCCTCATTTTTCACAGGATTTCCCAGCAGGCTTATCTCCTTGAGTGTCTCTTTGGTGCCAATGATTGTGGCAAGTTCCTTACAACCAGCAGCAGTGATATTGCATTCCCACAACCTGAAATAATCACCAAATCATTGTCTTTAGCTTTTCACCAACAATAAGACAGGAGACCCATGGTTTCTTCATTTGAAACATTTATTTACATCTTCATAAACCTGCTCCTTAAAACTACATCCCATTCAGTTGTAGTAAGTAGTAATTCATAAAAAATACTGAAATAAACATGACCCAGAATCAAAATTCTCCCTTGGCCAATGAAAACAGATCAAGACCAAGTCTGTTTCTCAACATACTTGAGCCCTGAAGGTTGTTCCCCACCCCAAGCCTCAGTCTTTGATGTGAATGGAACCACTTGATGGCAGCCATTTGGTGGTAGCATCTCTGATATTACTCCAGAATCAGAGATTATTTTTAACAGAAAAGAATTGGCCATTACTAGGCTAGATGGCCATTTATAGAAACATGAATGAAAACTCAGATTTGTGACTCATTTATGGTAAATGTTACATTCCTTTAGAAATATACTTTATAGACATAATTATGGCAGAAACTATATGCAGAATTCCATCCCCCACAAAGAGGAACACCAAAAACGCCTACTTACACAATTATTCTCACTTGCATTGGGAGAAAAAAGTATGCTGCCATGACTTATGGTAGTAAATCATAATATCTGAAAATGTATACTGTAATATATTTTAACATATTAGGAAAAGTATATTGGTGTAGTTTTAAATATTAAAAATGCAGTAAATCAACCCCATTTTCCATTTGAAATAAAATAGAGGTATTACTAAGCAGATTTCCATTCTGGATTTTCCTGTAACAACCTAGTTATCCCCTGGTACATAACAAGCCACTGTGAAAACCTGATTGCCTTTTGTTACCAAAGGACATTTGATGCAAGATTCTAAGACTGCCAATGTTTAGGGAGTCACTTACCATAGCTTCTCTACTTTGCAATTTGGATTTTGGATGCCTTGGCAGAGGATAGCTAGTCCTGCATCACCAATATTGTTGTCTCCTATGCATAATTCTGTCAAGGATGGGGTATTACTGAGGAAAGTACTGAGGTCCTCGCAACTAGCACGTGTCATCTCACAGGTCTCTAATCTGCAAATAAACAAAAAACAATTCCAAAGCTGCACTGGATTTCACTAGAAAACCGACAAAAGAATTTTGTTATTTCAGCAACTCTGCTTACAATAATCACAGTGTTAGAACTGGGCATCTTGCAGAACAGAACACATGACTTTAAATTTTTAAGAGTGTGCATATAAAGAAAAGAAAATTGTTCTGAGCTTGGAAGAGAACAACTACAATTGTGGCATTTCACACATTTTGACACAATGGGAACTTTTAACAAGTCCCCTTCTTTGTGTTTTATAACAGGGCCACAAAGAAGGGAGTTTAATCAATGATCAGTGCTATTTATATCCAATTCACAAAACTGGCAAATAGGATTTTAAAACATAACAAGCTTTTAAAACACACAAATACACACACATGGATACACACAGTAGACAAACAAAAATTGTTAAATACTTTTTTGCAACCAGTCTGCACAAAACACAGTCCAGCAAAGTTGCAAGAACAATGGGGTCCTTTTAACACAACCTATAAATAACCTAAAACAATAGGAAAAATATATTTAAACTATAAATTTGGTATTTCTTCCTAACGCATACAGCACATACAAGTTGTAGTTTGTAATATAATTGCAAGATAAAGTGTAACAGCTTAGCAATAGGGATTAACTGTGAATATACAAGTACAGTTTATATTTGACAACCTGCTTATAATACTGGTGGATCTGCTGATTTGGCTAATTACACTGTTCTAATCTGTAAATTGTAAAATTTATTGGCTACCCATCTTACCTTAGAGTAAATCTTGGACATCCATCTTATCTCATGGCAATAAATTAGTTTTATTCAGGGCACAGAATAACTGAAATAGCTATTCCAAGCTCAAACTGTTTTAAGTGTTCACTCTGGTACAATCCATCCTGGCTGGATTACCCTTTAAGGTAGACAACCACTTCTTTAGAAAATTCTCAGCCGTGACATACCCCAAAAGAGAGAACGCCAGACAAATATGAACTGTATCTTACTGTAGGGATTGCAAGTTAGAAGAGCCCTTCACCAAGGCTTGGTAGAGGTTTTTCACTGCTTCATCTCCTAGCTTGTTATTACTCAGGTTGAGCATTTGCAGGGACGATTTGACACACAGTACAGAGCAGAGCGCATCTATGTTTTCCTTTGTAAGGTCACAGAATTGTAGTCTGTAAGAGAGAGGAATGAGTTGACTTCTAAAAAATAATAGTAAAGACATATATTATAGGTTTGGGGAAAGGTGCAAGGGATATTCTGTATACATATTATAACCTATGACAGAGCTTTCCAACCCAATTTTGTTTAGTTTTCTTATTCATTTATTTAATTAATCTCTAGCATAACACCAACTCTAAGCAGCCAACCAAGCATAAATAAGATTAAAACAAGAAAGCAAGTTTATATATCCAGTTTACAAGCAAGCAAATAACAATTAGAGTGTCAAAACCCAAGTCAGGAAAAGTAATGAAACCAGTTACACATCATATAACAAAGTTCAACAACTGGAGTCACAAACCACCCTGCCAAGGACTTGCTGAAAACTCAGGTCATCAAGCCTTTCTGAAAGCACAACAGGATTGGGACCATGTGCATTTGGGGGGGGATATGGTTCCAGAAAGCAGAAATGGCACAGAGAAAAGCATGTCTCCAATATCCCAACGAGATGGCACTGCTTCACTAATGGAAATCTGGAGCATGCTGATTCTGCCAGATCTTATGGAATGGGCAGAAACAACCAGAGGAAGGATGTTGTGCAGATATCCGGGCTCCAAGCCATAAAGCCTGATAACCAACACAGAGCAGAGGGGTAACGTGGTCAAAACAAGGTATGCCCACAATCTACTTGCACTGCTGCACTATATTCAACCTGTAGTTTCCAAGTGGTCTTCACAGACCCACTTAAATGTTGCAACTGCCAAAATGAAATTACGTCATAACAACTACAAGATGTGTTAAGGCATCTCGATCCACGAAAGGGCACAACTGGCACACCAGACAATCTGTACGAAGGCCACCCCAATCATAAATTCTTCTTGCTCATCAAGCAAGAATTAAAGAGTCCTGAAGCATCCCCTGCCATTATTACAAAGAAATCTGTATATAGATGCACAACCCCATCAGTAAATAAAATTGGGAAATCCCTGAGATTTCTAAGACAGAAATATAAGAGGACTAGGTATTAAGTGGTAACAGTCAGAAACCAGGGCCACTAAAAAGTCAAATGATACCTAAAATGAGTAGAGAGAATTACAAGGACAAATTAATGTAAGATGCCAAGTCCACGTTCCCTGAGACTCACATAATCTCTAGCTTAGTCTGGGTGAAAGATCATGACTTTGGATCCCTCATTTGATATAATTTCATGACTGATCTCCTCAATCTTACTACTTCAACCTCCGTACCTTGACCACTATACCAGATTCTCTCCTAATTTTTGCTGGTTTATCCAATTCTGTGTTGGTGGTCTTTACAAGATGGGTGAAAAAGAAGCTTTCTAATGTGAGAAACTTCTAACATATTTGTTGTCTTATATGTACTGAAGGACTTGAAATACTTACTGCAGTGATTCTAGTTGGCAGTTTGAATCCACAAGTCCTTGGCACAATGCTTTTCCACCTGATGTGCCCAAACTGTTATCTCCCAGGTGTAGCTCTGTCAGAGATGATTTACTAACTACAGAACGAAGCTTCTCACAGCAAGCTTTGGTTAAG
The DNA here is from genome assembly GCA_032468115.1 of Grayia smithii. NCBI lineage: Eukaryota > Metazoa > Chordata > Lepidosauria > Squamata > Grayiidae > Grayia > Grayia smithii. Next base: position 16,648 of record JANHFM010008270.1, read on the forward strand.
CTGCAGTTTCGTAACCTGGAATAATAAAATTGCATAAATTACATTAATGCTTGAGAGTAGGAGAGGATAGCAAGTATCATCTCACTGAATGTTGTGGTCATGCTGTGTGGAACCTGACAGTCAAATGAAGCACATTTTTGAAAGCCACAAATTCCCATCCCTGAGAGTGGCCATGTCAAGAGTGGCTTAAAAGACATTAAGGGAGATTAAACTTCTCCCAGTATCACTCCTCTATCCTTGCAGGGTGGCTCTTTCTATTTCTTCTTGATGAGTTCAATGACTGGCAATAAATTCCAGAAATAATGTTGATGCATCATGTATCTTATGCGCCATCTCAAAAATGGCAAACAATTATAAATATATACAGCAAAATGCTCAGCTGTCTTGCATACAGGAAGTAATTTTTGGTATTTACTAATAAAGCTGGAAACCACTGTTTGAATCCCTAGACTGTAGAGATTCAATTGCCAATAATTGTTGATTTCGCCAACCTGACGTTCTTTAATTATGCTGGACCTCAATTTTCAGAATGTGTTCATTCTGGTTCAAAACTAAATAAATTACAATCTAAAGCAACTGGAAATCTCGGGGGGGGGGGTGTTGGCCGGGGGTTGGAGGGAAAGGGAGAAGGATCAGTATTTGTACAAAACTAAGGAAGCCACTGGCCCACTCTAGTACAAGGCAACTTTTCTTTCAGGAGAAACAGCAAGTTTCTGCACTCCTTAATCCCACAGCTGAAGACATCAGCTCCAAGTCCCATTTTGTTCCAGTTAGCCTATGTGTTACATCAATCCAGAAGAGGACTTCAAAGCCCCTCTCCCCATAGCCCACATGGTGGGGCAAGGCTTCAGTGGTTCCTGAGGGGTCCCCAGCAGACATGTAGTGCCTCAGCTGAGCAGCCTACCTGACCCACTCAGCATGGGAGCCCTGGCACCCATCTTCAGCACCCTGCAGTTATCCTGAATGTGGCTGCGCACAGCCAGCTTGAGGGCTTTTTCTTGGAAGGGGCCACCCTGGTTGGTCCTTTTCCAAAGTATGGTTACCACTTGTCTATGAGTGATCTCTTCCCAGCGCACTCCAGGAGTTTCCCTCACTCCCAGCTCTGCAGTGGCCCACCATTGCTCCCCATTTTACACTTGGATTAGGGTTCCATTCTGGTGCCCTTCTGCCATCCTTGTCATCCAAAGCTTTTCCCACGTCTTCCTGTCTGGATCCAGCTCCAGGGAAAAGGGGCAATGTGCACGGGTGGTCCATCCTTCCTTCCACATCAGACCTCTACCAGCTGAGGCCTTGTCCACAGCACCTTTTGTGCCGGTGCCACTGGGAACTCTCTCTCACTTTGTCCAAGGCCTCCATTTTTGTGCCAAACAGGGCTTTCTTTTGTTTCTCCTTTTTGCCCAACTGCATTGGCGCAAAAGGAGATTCTGGCCAGGATATGAATGGAGACCCAGGCAGTCTTGGAGTAAAAGAAGGTCCTGGCTGGTACAGTAGTGGCAGTCTTGGTGGTGGCAAGGGAAACTGGTAGGTAAGTAGCCAAACAGGCAGAGATGGGGAGAAAGAGACTATTGGGGGGTTGATGAGGAGGTAGAGGAGGCAGTCCCTTACTTTCTAATGCTCAGGGCTGGGAGGGACCAAGCTTGGAATGGCTGGATGGTGGGAAAGGTCCTTGACTAAGGGCCAGTGGGATTCAGTTAATGGCAGCAGCAGAGAGTGCCCAGACTGCTGTCACTAAGTGATAGAGCCACATCACCTTACAGGTAGTCCTAGCCTTGCAATCACAACTGAGCCCAAAATTTATGTTGTAAAGTGGCACCTTTCTTAAGTGAGTTTTGCCACAAATTAAGCCCATAGTTGTTAAGTGAATCATTGCAGTTATTAAGTTAGTAACTCAGTTGCTAAGTGAATCTGGCTTCCCTATTGATTTTGCTTGTTAGAAGGTCGCCAAAGGAGATCACATGATCCCGGGACACTGCAACCATCATAAATATGAATCAGTTGCCAAGAATCCAAATTTTGATTATGTGACTATGGGGATGCTAAAATGGTCATAAGTGTGAAAAATGGTCATAAGTCACTTTTTTCAGTTCTGTTGTAATTTTGAAAACAGTTAAATTAACTAAATGAACTGTTGTAAGTCGAGGACTACCTGTCCATTTTATGACTGCATCACATAGCCTCAGAAATTCCACTCTCAACTGCTATTCTAACTGAACTATGGTAATAAATACCATAGTTGGCCAATAACATTCAATGATGAATTAAACTGAGAATTTATGCCTGGGAGAAATGCTAGGCTACTTGTATAGCTACATTTGGAAGAGACTAACATGGAAGGCAATAACTCTATGAAGGTTTCCATTTGTGGAAAGTATAATCCAACGCTACTAAAGCTATTACGAATTCTAGGAATATTTACCAGAGTTTTTGAAGTTTGCAATTGGGGTTTAACAATCCTTTGCATAGAGCATCTACACCAGCATCTCCCAGTTCATTGTTGCTTAGATTCAGTTCAGTTAGTTCTTGGTTGGTAGTCAGAAGAACAGAAAGATCTTCACAATGGCTAATTCCCAGACCGCAGTCATCCAGTCTAAAAATTTAGGGGAAAAATAGATTTAGACATCAGCTCTAATTTAGTCGGATGAATTATCTGTCATCGACAGCACCCTCCTAGGCTAAGCTTATTAGTACAGTTTTTAAACGCTTGAATAAAATCTAACAGATGCAGCATACCATGTATCTCAAGTATATAAGAACATCCTGGAGCAACATACATGATTGCTTACATGATTCAACATACACTTACATGATTCTCTCCACCCTTCCCCCCACCCCACACACCAATACCAAGTGCTTTCAGTACAATTTTCTACTACAAGTGAGCAATTTGTCCAAGATGGCTAAAGAGGATTTATGGGCAAATGCATCTGGAAAATAAGTGAACTGCAGTGAGAAAGAGAAACCAATATGTGCAGGTTTTTTTAATGCTACTGGCTAGGCTAGGGAATTCTGGGAGTTGAAGTCCACACCTTTAAAACTTCTAAGAGTGAGAAACATAGGGTATATGGGAAAGCAAAACATTGGAGGGGGAAAGTGAGGGGGGGAAAATACCATATTTCATGTGAGTGACATTTCAGAAGAATTTTTATGCTAATCCATTATCAATTTTCCCCAATTCAAATCATAAAGGGAAATGTTAGAATTGTCAAACAATGCCTTCAAAAAGCCTTTACAATTCACTAAATGCTTTTAACTTACCTAATTGTTTTGTGCTGTTTCATGGATGCAACAAGTTCTTTCCATTTTGATGCATCAAATTCTTGGCACTGCAAGTCAAGGTCCATTTCTGAGGTCTTAACTACAGAGATGAAAAAAAAAACCATCCTCAGGTTAAAAAAAATAGCCCACTTAAACGCATAACTGAATGCAAACTAGTGCAGTTACATTCTTGGTCATTTGAAATTACAGCCATGCTAATCACTTCAAGGCAGAATTTCTTTAGACAGCAACCTTGCTCAAGAGCTAAATACCTCTGTCGGAAGTCATTTGGAACTTTAGACTCCTTTGAACAGGAACTGCTGCAATAATTTTGCAGCACACATAGATAAATTATGAAATGTTACACTCAAGAGGCAGCATAGCTTACCAGAAAGAAGGAACTACAATCCAGGGGCAAAGCATGTGTACTGCTTGCCAAACGTCATGGTGTAATTGTGGTACTTTTAAACAGAGCTCAAGAATGTTCTCGTGAAAATCCTGGAAAATTGTTGAGTCAGATCTGAGAAAAGCTGCTACCTTTAAGCTCATTTCTGTGATTTTCAGAGGATTGGGGGATATTTCACCACAAGCCTCAACACACCTAAAAAAGCTATCCCCTTTACTTTGGTGATTTCTTGTCTGGTTGGTCAATTTCCTTAGTAGATCCAAGAAATGTTCCCATATCTAGACTGGCAGGACCTAATGAACTGATGTTAGCTTCTTATATTCTGATGCTATATATCAATAGTGGCAAACCTTTTACTCACCGAGTGCTGAACAGGTATGCGTGCGCATGTGCTATCTGTACTAATGCTCAGGTGCTCCCCCAGGTGCGTGTGCAACTGCACTATCTGCGCATGCGCACGGCTTTCATGCGGCCCCCATTCACTACACGTGCATGCACCATCTGCATATGTGTGCCCTTTCCATGTGTGCAATGCACGTGCATGAATGCCATATCTCAGTACGAATGCTGTACTCTCGCACGCATGCACAAACGTGAGCGCATCCGCAGGAGAGCTCTGAAGACCAGCTGGGTCCCCTGAATTGCGCGCATGTGCACCGGAGGCCCGAACACCAGCTGGGGTGCACACGCATGCACAGATGCAGGTGAGTTGGGCGACAGCTCGCATGCCTGGAAACATGGCTCTGCATGCCACCTCGCACACCCGTGCCATAGGTTCGCCATCACGCTATATATTTTGGTTCTAAACCAACAGAGTGCCCAGGCCTCTAATATTATTCACAATCTCTCCAAGAGTTATAACTGCAATTAAATAAACTTAATTTCTGCAGGAATACATGCATGAGTTACTATAGGTCCTGTGGACGCTAGACACTCACTTAGTATGTAACATCTTTCCTTAACACATTTATAAATTAATCTTGGCATAAACTGAGTTATTTAAGTTGAAGTGACTTACAGAGGTCATTCCAACGATTATTCACATCAGATAACCTTCCAGAAAATATGTAATTGGACAGTTATAATAAACCTGGCCTAAATATCCATCCTAACTACCAATCCATTCTACAAATAACATTGCCCACATAGAACTGATCTTCTAATAGTGAATTCAACATAATTATAACTGCTGAAGGGATGAGGAGCTTTATGCAATATGCAAATTAGTCTGTTCATTCTGAATACAGATTGTCAACCTCACCCACTTTCAATTTCTGAGCTTTAAATTGTTAGGGCAACAAAAACTTATTTCTGGATTATTTTTTCCAGCTGTCAAACTGTGATACATGAAACCTCCTAGCCTTCAGGCAGACAGGTCTGTACAGAGAAAACGATCCTCTCTGTTTTATGTGTGTTGGGGGCTTAGAACAGGAGTTCTGCATAGTATTGTTTCAGTGCTACTCACTCCCATTTTTCCTGGAAGATAAGCTGTGCTTGGCCCCAATTCCTATGCAATTCCTGTTCTTGGGTTTTTTCGCCCCATTGAGTTGCATCTATTTACTGAGCATTTGTGCTCAGTATCTTCGTCTTTTCTGGACTGCTAAAGCAAATGGAAGCCATGGAGCTTTTAAGTCAACCTTGCAATCTCACCAGTAACTATAGAAAAAAAATCCCTAAGACTTCTGTGAATGGACTTTCCCTATCACTATCTTAAAGCTTAAACAAGGTGGAAGGACAGTGTATGTTTGATCTAGTTTGCCTTGACCATATCATCACTGACATATAGTGTCCATCCTTGGCTGAAAATTGCTCCACACTGCCATCTTAAAGCCAAAGATATGGGAGTATTAGATAAGGTAGTCTGTTACTGCTCTATATGTAATCACTGAGATTTAGCAATTTATTTCTGGGATGACAACATACTCTTAAGAAGGGACAACTCATTTGTGCAACTCAAATCCTCCCATTATTTTTTTCTTCTTTTCCCTTTTTTTATTCCAAATATTATATAGTTGCTTTGCCAATCACTTTAAGATATGCAAGTCATTATCCCATCCTGAGGGAAGAGAGCATGGTTCAGAAATTGCCTTTCATTATGGGCAAAGAAATACTTCATAATATCAAGTAATTCTTGGGAAAATGTATTCTATTTGGAACTCTCTCTGCAGGAAGCAGCCAGACTGATCTTGTTTAGATTTTGAAAATAAGCAGGTTTAGGCCTGGCTACTTAAAAAAAAAAATTATAAACAACTCAAGGCAGTGAACATACCTAATTTTCCTTTCTCCTCCTATTTTTCCCACAACAACCACCTGGTAGGTGAATTGGGTTGAGAGAGATTGATTGACTCAAAGTCACCCAGCTGGCTTTCATACCTAAAGCGGGATTAAAAATCACATTTCCTGGTTTCCAGCCTGGTGTCTTAACCACCACACCAAACTGGGAATCCTCCAATTGGGTAATTTAAAAAGATATTCCAATAGAAAGGAATCTCAATCCATCTCAACACTGCTTTTAATAAAATTATGAGGCGTAATATCCATTAAGTTGAAGAAATTCAGTTCAGTGAAAAGGAGACTTTACTATCATCACTGTCTGTGGCTGCTCAATGGATAGTCCAAATAAGCCTTTATGAATGCTGCTCTCTTGATAGATAAGACAACGTAACTTCCAATTAGGTGTTTCACTGTAATGTTCCTGCATATAATAAAAAATCATAACCTTCGTTATCCCACAGCTGTTTCAACTCAATGCCATTTAGGTATATTTACACTGCTTGGAAATCGTTACTCTGTTATCTGTAATTCCACGGCAGGTTCAGAAAGACTAAATTCTACTCTTTGCCTCATTCTAGTTTCCTTTTGGTTCTTTTATTAAATTATCAGTAGGAAGCTGGTATCCACTATGCCAACCTTTAGCCTCATATTTATTTCTAAGAATGTTCCTAAACCTTCATAATTCCCACAGGTGTCCTTACAAGATAAAAATGAAGGTGCCACACAGTACTATGGTTTCTTTGGAAGCATGTCTATCCAGAGGAAAAAATAAGGACACAAAAATAAGCAAAAGTAGTAGTAATAGAGAATATCCCTGGGGTCTCAAGGCCCTGACAAGCTTCAAACCTGACGTCTGCTGTATCAATTAATCTGATTTAATAGATCATACACATCTTCATATTCATTTTAAGAGTTAAGTATCTAGTGTGTCCTCTGGCCCACAAGCATTGTCCAAGTGTGTCTAGGCAAAGCAAGTGGAACAAGTTACTAGCCATCACTCAAAAGAAACTGTCACCTGAGATGGCAATTTGCTTATTGTCATATTTAAAACTATATAATCAAGGAGTTCCTTAAAAACTGATCCTGCCTATTTATTTCTTGCCTATTCACCATGAACAGTTCAAGAGAATTCCTAAAACTATCGTTATAGCATATTAGATTTAATGTTCCAGATATGGTTGTTTAATGGCAATATAATCACACCTGATGTTTAAAGTGAAAACTCTGGATCACAGCTTGTGTTTCAAAAATTTCCTTTCCTTTCTCTTGCCAAAGGCATATGTACCACCAAAGTGCCAATTAGTCATGTGAGTATTAACATTTAAAAATAAAGGTGCTGCATGCTTCAAAAATTTGGATAAATTGCTTTTGCCCATATTACTTCTCCACTACTTATAAAGCAGCTCTTTTTTTTGTATGATTGAGCCATACAATGCTGCTGATTTAAAAGTTACATTAACTTTAACAAGCTAACTCCTTAAAGCAGCACTAACATCCATTTTTGCACGTAAACTGGAAAAAGCTGGATTGCTTTAATGAACATTATAAAGAGCAATACATTATGGCAGAGTTGGAAGTGTTTCTTCCAAATTATTTTGAAATGTACACATTTCCACAATCTAGGTAGAAAGTGAGTATTTTATTTTGCAACTTCAGTTAAATGTTTCTTCTGGGGGGGGGCAGAGAAGACAAAAAGAAGATAAACAAAAGCAAGAATTGGGAAATGGTTGCAATTTTTTTATTAGAGGCATGATCAAAAATTTGAATGATTATTGAACTTGATTCCCATGGAAGGAAATCTGAAAATAGGCAGTGAAAAATGCCTTCCACAAATTAAAACCACCCTCATACATAACAAGACCAAAAGCAACCTGCTACTGGCAAATGCACATTGCTAACAAATTATTGAAACTTTTTTATTCAAGTAAGCACCACTCCAAACTTAGTGCCCCACAACTGAATTGGACCATAACTTTCTTATATCTCATTCATTAGTTCTTCTGGTCACATGACCAAAGAATTATATAAAATGTAGTGCCAAAACTTCAAAGGATGTGCTACCAGATCTGGCTGAGAAAAAAAAAATCAGATGACTATTAGAGGGCAAAGATTTTCTGTACAATTATTAATCTAATTTATTATTATTAATAATAATAATTAATATTTATTACTATTGTTTATTACTATTGTTTTAATAGTTTTATTTATTCCGACCCTCTGGAACGAACTTCCCACCGATCTCCAGACTGCCCCTGACCTCCAGACTGCCCCTGACCTCCGCTCCTTCCGTCGCAATCTTAAGACTTGGCTTTTCCATCAAATAGGCTGAGGTGATGGGATCTTTTAGATTATTGTTTCTAAATTTTTAAAATTTTTATCCTGGTTTTAATTGGTAATTGCATTTATTTTTAATATTGTATTATATTCTATTGATGTTTATTTTGATTATGTGAGCCGCCGTGAGTCCTTCGGAAGAAGGGCGGCATGTAAATGCAAAAAATAAATAAATAAATAAATAAATAAATATTAATCAAGATGACCTCTACATGCTAAAATAGGTAGCACTGTTTTAAGTTGATTCTGCACTGTTCAACGGGATGCTGGGTGAACAATTTTTTTAGGATCCGGGTGAGATGACCCTTTTGTACATCCTTTGCAATCTGGTTTCTCCATAAAACTGGCAAGAGAGATCCTCAAATGCTAACAATTGTGATATTGATAGATTAAACTTTACTTGTTCCTTGTTCTAAAATAGCAAATGAGAAAAGCAATTCTATTAAACAGTTCCCAAGTTCAGGTTTAGACTGAATTAGACTGATTCGTACTTGTCAATGACTACTTCAGCTTCAACCACAACAATACACGAGCACACAATAGATACAAACTAATGGTAAACCGCTCCAAAATATTTGCAGAAAATATGACTTCAGCAACAGAGTGGTCAACACCTGTAATGCACTACCTGACTTTATGGTTACTTCCCCAAACCCCCAAAACTTTAACCTTAGACTGTCTACTGTTGACCTCACCGCATTTCTAAGAGGTCTGTAAGGGGGATGCATAAGAGCACCAGTGTGCCTACCGTCCCTGTCCTATTATTCCTTTTTACTATTACTCTTCACATATTCAAATTATGTTTATATTTATATCTGTTATCTTATACATGCTTGATGAAAATAAATAAAAATAAATAAATAAATAAATAAATGAAATGAAATGAAATGAAATTGAATCAAGAGTAATAAGTACCCTCTTGGTCCCTATGGCAAATATACCTTGGGTTTCAGAGTGTTCTGGCTGGGGATTGTGTCCCCTGAAAGGGAAGGTCCATAATCAGTAAATGTTCACCAGAATTATCCGTGCTTTGTTTCACCCCCACTAGGCTACAGCAATAGGCCATCTGCTCATTGGAAGGAGGTCCAAGGCATTCAGTTCACCTGAAATCATACTGACTGGTCTGATGTGAGATAATGCCTTGATTCAGAAAACTGAGGCACTGAAACATGACTTTGTTGTTGTTGTTAGTTGCGAACTCATGTCCGACCGATCGCGACCCCATGGACAATGTTCCTCCAGGCCTTCCTGTCCTTTCCCATTCCTCGGAGAGCATTTAAGCTCATGCCTACTGCTTCAGTGACTCCATCCAGCCACCTCGTTCTCTGTTGTCCCTTCTTCTTTTGCCCTCAATCTTTCCTAGCATTAGGCTCTTCTCCAGTGAGTCTTTCCTTCTCATTAGGTGGCCAAAGTATTTGACTTTCATCTTCAGGATCTGGCCTTCTAAAGAGCACTCAGGATTCATCTCCTCCAGTTTGATCACCTTGCAGTCGAAGGGACTTGCAGCAGTCTTCTCCAGCACCAGAGTTCAAAGGGCTCAATTCTTTGGCACTCAGCCTTTCTTATGATCCAACTTTCACAGCCATAAATTGCATCTGGGAAAACCATAGCCTTGACCATATGCACTTTTGTTGGCAGGGTGATGTCTCCACTTTTTAGTAAGCTATCTATCTAGAGACAGACACCCTCTCAGGGCCTCCCTTATATTGTTGTTTTTGTGTCCAACCCATCGCAACTGCATGGACAATGTTCCTCCAGGCCTTCCATCCTCTACCATCCTCTTGAGTCCATTTAAGCTCACGCATACTGCTTCAGTGACTCCATCCAGCCACCTCGTTCTCTGTCATCCCCTTCTTCTTTTGCCCTAAATCTTTCCTAGCATTAGGCTCTTCTCCAGTGAGTGCTTCCTTCTCATTAGTTGATGATTTGGATCCAAACAAAATCCTTTCCTGATATTGGTAGTTAAAAGGGACAGTTTGAAAGAAAATGTCACTTAGATTTGGCCTTTCACTTTTAAAAGGCGTCTTCCTCTGCCATTGTTTATCTTGATTGTTAGCTAATGTAAATGTCTCTGGTTCCAAATGTCATTAATAATAAATATGGTTCCGTCTTTTCATGGCAATTGATGTCATACAGCAGTGGATTTCACATTTTGTTGCCACTGGTTTGTTCCATGCGTCCGTACTCATTTCACACATGCCCCTTTTGTACATGTGGCCAACTTCTACACATGTGCATTCCTCGCTCGTCCAATTCGGCACATGTGTCCAGCCTCAAAACCATACCAAAATAGGACAGCATAGAGCTGGGGCATGTGGGTGGGGGCGGGCCCACCCCACCCGCGATCTCCGCTACTGGTTTGCCCAAACCGGTACGAACCAGCTGAATACCATCTCTCATGTCATCTAATTGTAGTTCTTTGACAAAAAGGACCTTTTCTATCATCAAACTAGAGCCGAGGTGGCGCAGTGGTTAGAGTGCAGTACTGCAGGCTACTTCAG
>JANHFM010008271.1:0-11592 GCA_032468115.1 Grayia smithii
TTACAACTTGTGGACTTCAATTCCCAGAATTCCTGTGCCAGCATGTTTGGCTCAAGAATTCTGGGAGTTGAAGTCCACAGGGCTTGAAAGAGCCATAATTGCCCACCTCCGTTCTAAGCTATCCAGGAAAAACATTTGAGCCTACTCTTACCCAAATATATGTTAGCTTTTGTCAGTGGGAATTTAACTTACATGTGGTTGCAATAGCAATAGCACTTATATACTGCTTCACAGTGCTTTCCAGCCCTCTCTAAGCAGTTTACAGCGTCAGCAAATCCTCCCAACAATCTGAGTCCTCATTTTACCCACCAAGGAAGGATGGAAGGCTGAGTCAGCCTTGAGCCTTGTGAGTTTCGATCTGCCAAAATTCTGGCAGCCAGTGATCAGCAGAAGAAGCCTGCAGTACTGCACTTTAACCACCGCAGCTCAATCTTATACTTAGGGTTATTTGTGAATATTCATGATTAGAATACTGCAAGCATATGGTCATAAGTATGCCTAGTTCAGAACAGTCCTGATTATTTGGGATTGTTACTATCTGGATTCAGTTTTTAATCCATTTATTTAAAAGAAAGCTTCTTTGAATCAAGTGAATTGTGTTATAATTATTAAAATAATAGAGAGAATTAGGGATTATTTATATATCTCAGCACACACTGGCTTAAGCAGAATGATCTTACTGGGGGCAATTCTAGCAATTCCCAAGAAAAGTATTTGACATTTTAAATTCCATCAGACAACTAAATTATCAGTGGCATAAAGCTACAATCTGTTCGCCAATTATGCAAGAGTGGGGAGAGGTAATTGGTTAAGAACTGGTCCATTTTTTTGTAGTTTTGAGGAAAAATAAGGACCAAAATGAGTATATATTAATTGGAAAATTTCAGTTTTGCTGGGATTTTTTAAAAAAATTAAATAAGTACCTTAATTGCAAAAATTAAGATGCTCATTTGCTTTTAAGAATGGTATATCATGAAGAGTCCTGGTTTAAAAGACCTCCAAGGCCCCATTCAATGCTATGATTCTGATTTTTTAAAAAAGATTAAAAGGGGGATTCTGAGGTTTAGAAAAGGCTATGAGGGCCACTAGGAGGTTGTGTAGTCCGCAGACATCTTTCAATGATGAATTTGGGCTGGGTAGTACAAACAAACGGGTATTCATATATAAATCTAATTGCAATTAAATAGACCTTATAGTATTGTCATGTATTTAATCACCCTTCCTTCTGTTGCATTATAAATCTCAGTAGTGTAACAAATTTGAGTGCAATTAATGGATCTGTTTTATAAGGTCCCTTGTGGCATAAACTTCAATGCAGAACCTACTTCCTTTCTAATAGAAAAGCATTCTGTCTTGGTCCAGAATTTGCACTCTTCTAAATTCCCATCCCATAGAAAATTTATTATACGCCTGTGCTAAACCTTGCTAGAAAAAAAACTGATATGACTCTCCCCACCTTTTAATTACAATACAAACACCACTATCTGTTGGAAATTCACTGCCACACACACACACACACACACACACACACACAAGTTTAACATCTACTTTCTCTCTTTCTTACTGAAACTTCAGTTTCCTGTTCAATTCATTTCTATGCAGCTTTATGGGAGATTACTGCTTATAAAATGTATTGAGACATTATCCCAGAATGAATGCAGTGGGGTTTCCTGTCACAGAAAGATCTCGAAATACTCCATTGGGTTCACCTCCCGGTGAGTACAGTGCCCAGAGTCAAGCATCATTTCTGCCCCTCCCCGCCCCCCCTCCCCCCCCCCATAACTGACTTCCTAACCAACCACGCATGGATTGCAATGCTGGACCTCCGATGCACGGGAGTCTCTAAAGGAAGGAGGCGGGGCGTAGGCCTCTTGCGCCGCCCCTAATTAAATCGAGCACGGAGGAAGTAAAGCGTCTCCTAGTTTCTACGCCGCCAGCCGGTGCCGGCTTTTTCAGACCTCTCTCGCCCCGAGTTCATGGCTCCTGCGTCGCGGATCGCCGACCTTAAGCAAGCGGGCAACGAACAGTTCCGCAATGGGCAATACGGCCAGGCGGCTGCGCTCTACGGCCGAGCTTTGGAATTGCTGGAAGCGGCAGGTACTGGCGTGGAGCGCGAAGCCCCCGCAAGGCCTCGCTCGGTGTCCGGGGCGGGAAGTCTGGGACGAGAGACGTCGGGTTAGGACTCTGAGGCGGCCGCCTCATTGCCTCTCTTAGAAGTCCTTCGAGAGGCTTTGAAAGGGTTTTTTTCCCCCTTAACCTTCAGCCAACGCGTCGCTCCTTGCTCGGTACCGGCTTATTCCCCAAGTCTTGACTCCATTTACTACTTTCGTGTTGTAAACGAGTTATAAAATGGGGTGGGAGCGTCCAGCTGGGCTTCAAAGCCACAGCCGGGGAGTGTGGGGTGTTGTGTGTGGATGGGGTGGCATTATTTACATTTACATTCCACATTTAATTTGCAAAATCACGAAGGGCCTTTACGGATTCTCTCAGAACATCTCTTGGGTAATGACTTCACCCATTTCATAGGTGGGTGAAACTGAGGAGGAGAGATTCCCTGGCAGAGATGAGACTTGAATCTGTGGAGGTGGTGATTGGGTAGTAAAGTGAGTGGGCCACTGTCTTTAATTTTGTCAAGAGACAAGCAGAAGCTTAGAAAGGCACACAATTCAGAATTGAGTCTGGCCTGGGCTTATTAGAGTAATATTATATTTCAAAGCAAGTTCCTAGATGAATTCCAATTGATATCAATGCACATTCTCTTTGGGCTTAAGTCCCGGCCAGACATTTAAAAAAAAAAAATTATGTCAGTGACTAATATTTTAGAGTATAGAACTAGAACCAAGCTTGAGGATCCTGAAGTGTAAATGCACAAAACAAGCCCACAAAGATGTTTGTCTAAATGCACAAACAAACCCACAAAACCCTGCTATATAAACGCGGACAGGCAGAATATTTTAAACAGTACCTGATGGCAGAATATAAAAACTCCATCCCATTAGCTGGCTTTGAGCGTTCTGGGCTTTTTTTTTTTTACCAGCTTCTTAGGTAGATAAGAGGTACGTTATGGTCCTCTGGATTAAAATGGAACAGCATTCTTTCTCTTGCTACATATTCTTGGAATTGCGGAATACATAGACCAAATGTGGCAGATTGTGGTGGACATACAAGAAGAACTTTAGGTCTTCATAATTTCCTGGTCTTAAGTTACTGGGAGCCTCTGAGACCTCTTTCACAATAAGCTTTAGACTTATTATGTCAGCAAAGCTATCTGCTGCAGTCACAATGAGAGATTTTTGGCCACTAGCAGAAATGAAAGTTATGTGTAGAGTCAGAAGTTGGATAGTGAACCACTTTCTGTTTCTTTCCCTTTCTACTGCCCTGAGCCTCGAGCTTTAATAGGAGCAATTCATTTTTAAGTATTTCCTGATTATTTCTGTCCCCTGTGTTCCTTATGGACTCTTAAGGTGAGGAACAGAAACTTATCTAATTACCTTGTAGCTTCAGCCTTGTCACCCTTTCACTTACGCAGTTGTAGCCCATGACTTTTCCTAAACACAAGAGATAGTGAGTGAGTGACCTTCTAAATAGAAAGCAACATTCTGGAATGATAGAACATAGTGAAAGCCCTAAGATATGCAGCAGATAAATGAAAGTAATTAGAGAAGACTTAAAAGGCCTTTTGTAACATAAAGACCATTTCTAAGGAGCATTTCTTTGTCTTTATAAAATGCTAATAATGTATATTCTGAGAAAGAATTTTAAATAATAAATAGTTATAACATAGTTGTTGGAAAGATCATATACAATTAAAGTATTTCCATAATTTGTTTAGGTATCATGGTATTTTCTTTGTTAATAATCATGTATGAATAATGGATACAAAGGTTTATATGCTACCTATTAAAAATAAGGTAAAAAGTTGCTACCTCTGTCTTACCTTGAATAAATTCTACTTTGAATTGTATACTGTACAAGCATCATTTAAGGACCCAGTGTATATAAAACAGCAAAGGTAACATGTAAGAAAACTTCATTTTTGAATGTGTATATTTATGTTGATAGGAATATTCAACAGTACTTGAAAGCTAGTATATAAGACTGGATAATGTTGAATTTCATATCAAGTGAAACCAATGATCCATAGAGTTTAGTAATGTCTATTCCTGCTAATATGATCTTTTCTAGTCTTAACTGAATGCTAACACGAATGGAGATGCTGGTATATTTAAATGCATATAAACTACATTTAAATGATCCTTACCAAAATTATATACTGGTATATAAAAAATGAATTTAGCTCAGTCATAGGTCAGTTAGGGAGGACCAATTCAATTTCCAAATAAAAGATATTACTGGTTACTGGAGTTCTTTCACAATTGACACAAGATAAAAATCTAATATATTCATGATAATATATAATGTGATAGAAAAAATTTTATTACTTACTTACACATTTCCCTTGAATTTTCCCCAGTTATGACTTGAGGCTAGGTAGAAATTAGTGGATTCTAAGCTTTATGTAGACAGCAAAAGTTATGTAAAAAAGAGGAGATTGCGCCAAAGCCAACTGTACTTATCATAAACAAATGCTGTTCTTGTACCTAGGGCATATTTGTTATATTTTAATACTTGTCTTTATACATAGGAGATGTGAATACAGAAGAAAAAAGTGTTCTCTATTCCAATCGTGCTGCGTGTTATTTGAAAGATGGGAACTGTAGTCTTTGCATTAAGGATTGTTCTGCGTAAGTAGCTGCTCTCTCAAGAAAAGGAGAATGAGTGCATACATCCCTGTTTTTTTACTTCTTAGCTATTTAAAGTTGAGGTTTTTCATAGTCTAGTTGGGATTGCGAAATAAAGTAATTCTGCTTGTTCGAAACTCTGAAAAATTATCTCCCACATTTAACTTTTCTTCTTTGTAGAGGCTATGTATACTTTCTGTGTATCCAGTTGTCAATAGTTTTTTACTAGAGAGGAGAGGGGAGAGGAAATAGTATCCCTGAGGATTAAATGTATATTCCTTTAACTGACAAACAGGAAAAGTAGGAGATATTTATTTATTTATTTATTTATTTATTTATTTATTTATTTATTTATTCTTATTTATATGCCGCCCTTCTCCCTAGGGACTCAGGGCGGCTCACAAAACATTAAAAGGCAATATAACAAATAGAATTAAAATTAAATAATTTATATTAAAACAATTTAAAAAACAAAGAGAAATTTAAAAACCCGATCCATCAGTCGATCTGATTGAAAAGCCAGGTCTTCAGATCCCGACGGAAGGAGCGGAGGTCAGGGGCAGTCCGAAGGTTGGTGAGCTGTTTTTTGAGCTGTTTAGCCCAGCTGAGGCACAGCAATCAACTAAAAAGTACCCATCAGCTGGGCTAAACTGCTCTGTGCATGTGCAGAGCACTTTTTTTGAGCTGTTTTCCTAAAAAGTATTTAGTGCACATGCGTGGAGCACCTGTTTGGTGTGCACGCAAGCGAAGTGAGTGTGTGTGCGCCAATCACGCGCAAAGCGCATGCATGAAAAGAACCGGTGGTAAAGGTAAGTAGAACCCACCCCTGCCTTGGATCTATCATTTAGAATTCCCTAGCCATCTCTGGAATTCTGGAAGTTGCAATCTAACAAGAAGACACGAGATGGAATAAAACTGGTCTTAGATATGTATTAGACTACCTTATACCAATGTATAGTTCCTAGTTTAATAAATATACTGCTCTATGACCTGAGGACCTAGTTCCCTGAGCTATTTGCCAAACAAAATACTTTCTATGTATGCCACTTTAAGCAAGCTTGTTCCTAAATATCCACCAGCAGAGGACAGGCTTAATATGAAAAATGTTAAAACTCTAATTATGAGCAGACAAGAACAATTTTATTGCACTACTTGCACTAGAAGAGCAACCACCATACAGTTTTACTGGCAGCATCACACAGGTACAAGAATAACTTTAGATGACAGGAAACTCTTAAACTCAATGGAAAGACTTTACATCCTGTGGAGAGGCTTGCTCAGAGCAAGCAGTTCGCAGCAGATTGAGAAACCTCCTTAAAAGTGCAGCCCGTACACAAGCCAAACTTACCCTTTCCCCTTGCAAAATGCCCACAGCCATCCCACAAAAGTCTTGTGTAGCTCTTTCTGGTTGCCCAGTTCCTCCTCCTGTCTTTCTGCTCTCCTTTGGGTCTTCAAACCTTAAGCCTCCCACTAAGCCCATTCTTTGGATAATCTCTGTGGTGAACTTGCTGTCCTCTCTCTCTGCCCATGTTCACCAAGAAGTGCTAATATTCCTTATCCTTTACACACACACACACACACACACACACACACACACTCGACCAGCTGTCCCTCTCCCCTTGTTAGGTGCAGGGAGTAGAATACTACTTCAATAGATCACTGCTGCTTGGATCAGTACTCCTATTTTCCCAGAGGCCTATAATTCTGATTTTTCTTACTGGTTATAAGGTAATGTTGGAATAAATATTCACCTGGTTTGGTTCCAAGACAGGAGAAAGGCACTGGAAATAAAATGGAGGCTGGAGGCTGATTGGGAAGAGGGTCCATTTACTGATGAAGCAGAACCACCAAGGTTTGTGGTTCAGGGCAGCTGACAAAATGGAGTTGAGAGTGGGAGGAGGTATACCTTCTTTGGGCTTTGTATTTGAGCTTCCTATTCCTGTGCAACAAGATGTCCTTTAATATTCTATTGGGTGTTGTCAGATTCCTTGGGGGTCATGTAGGGGTTATGTAGGGGTCATAGCTTGGTCTATAGACAAAAGAAGAAATGCATATCCTAGGTGCTTGTCTGAGCTCATTTTGACTGCTCTGGGGGTGGTGCAATGAAGGGGCTTGTGTTCTGAAAGGGAGTTGAGCAATTCCTATTGTGTGTAATGGCTTTCGTCCTATGTTGGATCTTGGGTGAGATCCTACCATTCTGCCTTTGTTTCAAAATATCCTTATTTGAATGGATTACCAAATCTGCATTTCTAAAAACTGCCTCCTTAATTCCTGCTTGGGTGCAGGGAGACTGGGGTCTGCCTCTAAAAAACATGTTTCTTCATTTTCATTTAGAGAAATATAATATTCCGCCTTTTTTAATATTCCTCAAAATATTTCATTTTTCTAGGCATGGGGGTGGCTTCCCACAGTAACATAAGCTTCTTGAAATCTCCTTTAATCTCCATCTCTATTTACCTTAGCATCTTCAAGGATTCTATTTGTTCTGGTTATTTTACAGATCTTTGCAACTGGATCCTAGCAACCATATTAACTTCTGCATTTCTCCTAGAAAGCTTTTTAACAGTTTCTAGTAAACTTTAATTTTATTGGTTATTGCTCATCTGTATTGCAACCAAGTGGACTGCACTTGTATCACTTCAAGATATCAATAACAACATTTGAGAATTTAAGTTAACAATGAATCTAAGGCAATAACAGAAACAGAAAGCCGAGCAGTGAGATGAAATTGGAAGAAGGCAACATTTTACCACTTTGAATTTGTTGGAAGAAGATACACTTTGTACGATTGCTGGCTTTTCACCACTGCCAAACTGAAATGCCTCACACCTGAATTGTCTAAAACCAGCCTGTAATTTGCCGCTTCTGTGGTCAATCCCTATCTTGCCTGTAATGTCTCTTGTTGCAATTTTCTGCAAGTTATGGGTGTTAAAACCTAATAAATTGTATACATTCTGATACTGTCCTTAGTGTTGAAATAGGAGAACAATACTACTTTAACTGTTCAGTTCTATTTTATTCATGAGATGAAGGCAAGATCATGAGGAGATAGCAAAAAGCATGTTACCAGGACATGTTGGTACATGAGGGGAAAGGACCATATTGGATAAATGAACAAAGAGGCTAAGGCAGCATGCAAATAAGAGCAACGAGAAAGTTAATATAGATGTATATCAGTAATGGAGGAAAGATACAGGTGATAGTATAGATATTAAGAGATCCAAAGTGTAGAGAGGTGCCATATTAATATTGATTGGTAAAGGAGATTATTAGCAGTTAACTACTGAATATATTATCACTTTCATCAAAAATAATGGTTGAAGGAATGTTATTTTTATGTTAAAATATACTACTGCGAGAAGGCTATATCTGCTCAGGGACAATAAATAAATAAACATGAGGTATTTGAATCTCTCTGCAGTCTAAGCCTTGTTTCATCTTTGTGTTCAGTGTTATGAAACTAGCAGATGCTTCTTTCAGTCTGATACTTTCATGGTCTAAAGGACTGTGTCAGCAAGGTCATTGGGACAGATATTTTTAACAAACAGAAATAAATGCCTGTAGCTCTGGTGAGTCTAGGCCATTAATTAATTTAGGACAAGAAACAGCTAAGAAATATTAAGATTTCTGCAACATTAGAGTGAAAGGCTATAGCTCATCATTAATAGCTGTATTGATCTTCACAGCTGGCTGGTTTGATGGAGCTCTTAGAGCAACAGAGCATATCAGTTTTTCTGACATCACCTTTCATGAAGTATTTTAGTATTGAAATGCAAAACAATAACATACCCATTGTAGGTCCCCATATTTCCTACACAACAAGACCAAAATTTTAGCCCATTGATTTTCATTTGGGATGGTTGAGGAGTTATAGTATGACTCTGGGCAGCTAACACCACATTAAAACAATTTTTAAAAATAATATCAATTAAACTTAAAGATCCTACAATGGACACTAAAAATAAACTGAAAACAATTATCAGGCCAACAAAAATGTAGAAGCCATCTAATTTCCTGAGCCCCATCTTCTGAAGCACATCCAGCTCTTCAATTCTTTGTGAAAGTCTAGTAGGATCAGAACCCATCTAATATGAAAGGAATGTGATGTTTCAGAATCCATGGACTGTGGCTGAAAAGGCCCATTTCCTGCGTCTCATTAGAAGACATAAGCTGAGGTGATCCAGAAGGAGCAAAACATGGGGCAAAGTGAATACCTTAAGCCTTGTCAAGCTTGTAGGGGTCCATTTCACCTCTTAAAACTCTGAAAATGAGTTTTCTGTTTTTAGGGAAGTTTTAATTAAAAAATGACTTACTGCACCATTTCACACCTTTAATTTTCCAAGCCCCATGCGAAGAACAAACCTTTTGACCTGAGTGATTTACTTTTCTCTATCTTCCAGTCCAATATCTCAACCACTACACCACCACTGGTTGTCAGGACTGTTTTGAACGTAAAATGGCAGGAATAAAGAACATCCATCTTGAACTCCTTGGACAGAAATTGATATATAAATGTATTCACAGCAGTGGTGGGTTGCTCCCAGTTCGGTCCAGTTCTGTAGAATAGGTAGCGGTGACGCTGTGACATCACCGAACCAGTTCTAACAGTCCCAGACCGAAGCCCCCCCGTGTGCCCGTACTTACCTGTCCCTGCGCGCAGCACGCACAGCACGCTTGCGCACATGCACAGGAAGCTTTTTTGAGCTTTTTTTGCTTAAAAAAGCTTCTGCGCATCTGCAGGAGTGCCTGTTTGGCACGCGCACGTGCAAAGCGCATGTGCACACCGAACGCGGGCTCTGCGCACTCCGACTACGCGCAAAGCGTGTGCACCTACAAAAATGGTAGCAAAGGTAAGTAGAACCCACCCCTGATTCACAGTCTTTAAATATATTTAAACTGAATAATGGAAATTGGTTTCATTTTAGCTATTTTGAGTCAGTCAGAAATTATTTTTTGAAAATAAATATATTCAAGGACAAATAGTAAAAAATAAAATATAAACATACATCAGCAAAATCAGTAATACGAACAACATATTAATGAAAAAACAGAGATATGTAAAAAAGAGTATAAAATGAATTATAAATATAGAAAAATAGAAAATTGATCAAGGGCAAGACAGCATAATAGGAATGTAGTTGTACTGTAGCAGAGTTAACATAAAAACAATTCAGTAAAATAAATAAGTTGCTATTAAACCACATGCATGCCGAATCTTACATTTCAGCTTCTTAAAAGTATTACAAGGTGTAGAAATTCTCCTGCATTTTTCTTCTACTAGTTTTTATTTTACATTATTATTATTATTATTATTATTATTATTTTCAAATTTTATATGCCGCTCTTCTCCCGAAGGACTCAGGGTGGCTAACAAAGATTAAAACACACAATAACAAAATTAAAATCCCAAATTAAAACCAATTAAAAATTAAAAAATATTAAATGTTAAAAAGCCCATTATCAAATTCAGCCGATTTAATGAAAGAGGATTTATTTTAGAAATTATTTCATGTAAGAGAATTTAATTTAGGGTGATCTCACACTTTGAGAGTTGTTAAATAGTGGTGGCTCATATATCTTGAAAGTTCCACAAGAGAGAACACCTCCCCTTCACAATTCTTGGTTGTCAAGTGTCTATCAGTCATTACATGAGTATTCACTGTCATATTCTGAGTCTTGCTTTACTGTATACTGATAGGGCAGGAAATGGCAATAAGTGTGTAAGTAATACAAATCCCATTAAATATTTAAAAGGATTTGTCATCAAAAAATATGTACTATTTTTGTTCCACATTTAAGAGCAGCAACTGAGAAGGGGGAAGAACCATGAGCTTCTAAAAGTTAGATACGCTTGATGGTTAGGGCTACGCTGCAGTTTGAGCTTAAATGTCAAAGTGAATTGGGCTGATTTAGAAAGCTTCAGGAAATTCCAATAGAAACAAATTAACTTTAATTCTAAGCCCACAGATAGATGTGATAGTGAATCAAAATTCAGCAGGACACAATAACACAGTGCTTGCAAAAACTGATACTTTTCTCTCCAACATTTTCTATATAAAGACATTAAATGATAACAGAGTGAGTGGATAATCATTCTAATCACAGTAGGTAATGTTTCCAAGACTCTCAAATTATAATACTGAAGTAATATACCATCAGACTCTATCAATAGTTCTTACTGGTTGTTAGTATTTCCCAGAGTTCGAAAGAATTAAATCTTTAGGAGATGAGAAAGCATAACATTGTAGTCAACAACCATGCCTTCCTTTTAGACTTACTTATATAGCTTTAGTTTAGGACAATTGTTATGAAAATGGCATACTGCATGATGGGGAACCTTGGTCCATGGGCTGAATTGACCACAGTCTAACTCATCCAGCCCATTGAGTCTCAGGCCAGGCTCCTGTTGTGGTCCGCCAGCAGCCTGCGAAGCTGGCAGCAGAGTCGGATGGTGAGGAGGCTGGGAAGAACATGGGCCAGTCCTGGAGTCTGGGGAAGGCTCGGACAAGGGTTCTGTGTCAGAGGCAGAGATGGGGCCAGGGCCATCTGGGAGTTATGTGCAGACTCCGGAGCCTCCAGAATCAGAGAGGCAGAGGAACAGGAGGAGCCTTTTCCTAGTGCACACATGTGCAGAGCTGCCAGAAGGCAACAGCAATTAAAACAACAGGGATGACTCGGGAGTAAGGCCAGGAGATGATTGGCCCCTCCCATAAGGCTTAAAGAGAAGCAAAGGCACTTGGGCTTTGCAGGAAAGCAACGTTGTTAACTCTGTTTTATGTCGGCATCTCTTATTTGATTCTGAACTCCATGGGGCTTTGCCAAGTAAGATGTTTGGCAGAGTGTCAAAGGA